>CANXYI011513041.1:0-12130 GCA_948208565.1 Hura crepitans
GTGTTTCATTCTTCTGACACACTTCCTTACTGTCCGACCTATGTTCCTCACTACCTATATGAGGCCATCAATGCACTGGGCATATTGCTATCCTTGGCTGCTAGATTGGTCCCACAGAGAGGACTAGTCTCTCTGAGTGCACTACTGGACTATGCTGAAAGCTACACAGACATTCCATCCCTCTGAGGAAGCGCATATTTATTCATATTCTTCTTTAAATATCTATCAATTTTAGCTGAAGACCACTTTGGAGATTATCAGCTATTTAGTGTGATCAATGATTCGAAGAAAGGGTTGAATCCATTTCCTCTAATCTTGGCTAAAACAATTCTCAGTCTAAACATTATACAGTCTGAAGAAGCTGAATTTTTCTGTGGGAGCTCGCTTCTGCTTCAGTTTTTTTTGGAATAGACTGCCCCAGAAATGGGTTTTTGCCCTATTTTCTAGCCTTCCTTTTACTTAGGAAGCCCTCACGGGTTTTCATTCCTAGCAGACTTTTTAAGGATAGACTATTTTTTGCGAGTTTTCACCCTACCCTTTGCTTGACTTTTGGTTAAGATGCCTTCGTAGGTTTTCATTCCTAACACTATTTTTTTAGGTCTGGCTATAAGAAAAGCTTTACTTATTGGACGATCCTCCACCTTGTGTCCATGGATCTTATGGCTTGAAGTATTTGTTGTCTCAAGGTATTATGTGTCATTTCATAGATGTTGAGTGATAGGTTTCGTGGCTGAATGCTCTAATAGACGATGCTATAAATTTCAGAAACCTATGGATTTATTTACTGTACATGCAATGTAGTGCTCTGTCAGGCTGCGTTCCTTTAGCTGGCTTTCACAAGGTTACCTTTTGCATCCCTGAATGTTGTGTAAGGTAGTTTGGTGAGACCCAAAGGATTATAACATGCCCATTATCTTTTAGAGGAGAAGATATATCTATCACCTTCACTTTTGGTTATCATGACCTATGAAGGCAGTTACCTCTAAAAACAAACATCACACCCAGGGTTGTTTGCAACTTTCAGACTTTAGATACATATAAAGAATAGGTAATAGGCCCTTTCTCAAGATGATCAGAGCCATTAGCTAAGGATAGGTGGCGAGAGCAGCAACAAGAGGCAAATGACTTAAAAAGGAAAAAAACAAAAAGAAACTTCTCTATTTTTATTTTGTTATTCTTTGTTGTATTTAACATTATACTCCTTTAGTTTATAAAATTCTTAATCGTGCTTATTAAAGTTGTCCTATCTAGCGGTATCATATTGGCATTTTATGATAATCACAATAGAACATTAATACAATAACACATTTCCTTATTTAATCAAGAGAGATCATAATTACATCTTAAACTTCTGTTGTCAATCAATCCTCATGGGTTTTCTTAATTGACCATTTTCTCCCAACCCCTAATTATTAAATAGGATGCCTTTTTTTAGTTTTCACCCTATCAGATTACCCACTTTTAGCAAGGCCACTGTTTATCGATTTACGATTCGCAGGGCTATTATTTCTCTTCTTTTTCTCATTTATTTGTCTTTATTCATAAAACCTTTTTAGCCTATCCATATTCACAGGCTCTCTTAATTCATTTCCATCATAATTTGTAAAGATCATAGCACCCTTTGGTAACATTTGCTTGAGGATGAATGGCCTCTCCCAATTTGGTTTAAACTTCCCTCTTGGGTCAAGTAGTCTCGGCTTCATCTGTTTGAGGACTAGCTCTCCTTCTTTCAGTTTATGATCCTTTACCCTTTTACCAAAGGTGCATGCCATCCTTTTTTAGTAAACTTGATTGTGATAATTGGCTCTTAATCACTTCTCATCTAGCAAATTCAGCTGTTGGAATCTTTATTTGACCTAAGTGGTCTCAAGAATCTCTACCTCTATTGCCACTCTCAAATATTGAAGCTTAACCTCTACTTGAAGCACCGCATCTGTCCTGTATAGTAAGGAGAACATAGCACCTGTTGAAGTTTGAATCATAGTCCTGTATCCCTAAAGAGTAAAAGGATGCTTATTAGCCTAGTCTCTGTAAGTCACAACTATCTTAGCCAAAATCATTTTAATGTTTTTATTTAGTACTTCTATTGCTCGATTGGCTTATGGCCTATAAGGAGAGGATTTATGATGCTGAATCTTGTATTTTTGTAAGAGAGCCTTTATTTTTGCTTGGAATTGGACACCGTTATCAGAAACTATATGATGTGGAAAACTGTATCTATAGATTAAACTCTTCTTTATGAATTTAGCCATCTCTCTTACCCCTAACTTCTAAAAGATTTTGCTTTGACCCATTTTAAGAAATAATCAATAGCTACTACAACAAAGCGATGCCTATTCGAAGCTATTGGATGTATCTCTCCCGCTATGTCTATCCCTTATGTAACAAATGGCTAAGGGGATGATAAGCTGTGAAGTTCTGATACTAGCATGTGTTTCAAATCCTCGTACTGCTGACACTTGTGGCATCTTTGCATGTACTTCGAGCAATCATGGTGCATAGTAAGCTAAAAGAATCCTTGGCACATGATCTTTTTAGCTAACTCTAAACCATTCATATTTGTACCACATGACCCTGCGTGTATTTACTCTATGACTTTTTTCATTTCCCTTTCCTATAAGTAATGAAGCTAAAGATCATTTACTTGCCTTCTATACAGGACCCTGTCTACATTAATAAACTGAGTTAACAACTTCCTCAATACCTTTTTATCCTTGTCCGTGGCTTTTTTAGGAGAGTTTCCTTTTTTTAAGTAATTCTGGATGTCATAAAACCATGGCTTGTCTTTTTCTTACTCTATTTCCATTATTTTCTCTCTCTCATAACAAGGCCTTCTAGAACTAGAAATGATCATCGGTTTCATGATTACCCCTTTTGGATTATCCTACATGGAAACCAAGGTAGCCAATGCATTTGTTAGCTGATTCTCATCTCTCGGAACATGATGGAAGGTGCACATTTCAAATTGTCCACTAATAGACCTTAGGTATTTCGTATAAGGCATTAATCTTTCTTCACGGATGGTCCACTCTTTATTGGCTTAATACACTACTTATGATGAATCTCTAAACATCTCAACTATTTTTGCACCAAGAGTTAATAATGCTTTAAGTTGGAATATGCAGGCTTCGTATTCTGCCATGTTATTTGTGACTTTGTATCTCAGCTTTTTAGCTAATGACAACTTTTCTCCTTCAGGGGTTACTAAAATCACTCCTACTTCTACCCCTTTATTGTTTACTGCTCCATCAAAATACATCTGCCATTCTTAGACTACAATTAGGTTTAAGTTTTCATCTGGGAATTTAAACTCCAACTGCTCACCTTCTAACAGATGATTGGCTAGGAATTTTATGACTGCTCACCCTTTGCTGGTCTTTCTTGTTATGAAATAACATCATAAATTCAAAATATGAATTTCTATATTAATTTGAGCTATTTTCAAAGCATGGTCTTATGGTGTCCCTAGTAGAGTCACCACTGTTCATGTCCCTTATGTTTTCCTTAGGATGATTAAATTGAAACATCTAAAAACTCGACCTAAGCCTCACTCATTGAGTCTCAAAAGATGAGAAAGAAGCTAGAGGAATGTAAGGCCATTCCTATTTAATTACCCTAGGAGAAGTGAGTTGGGCACTACAAGGAAGGAGTCACCACTCAGCCTAAGCTAGGAAATACCTTGTAAGGCCAAAACTAGAGCAGTTCGAAACCCTACTCTTATTTATATCCCAAATTAATATGAAAATTCAGTTTTAATTCATAATATTATTCCTTTTTCTTAGGCGACATTTTACAATTAACGTAAATCCTGTAATCACGTATGAGAATTTACAAAATATATTTATAGAAAAATAAATAGGTGTTTGGAATTGAAATATCATACATGAAATCAGGCTGTTGATTGTCTCGAGAACTTTAGTTCTTGTATGCCAATTTTGGAAAATGGATTTTATTGTAATGACTTTTATTAAAATCGGATGATTAGTTTGTGAACTTTGGTTCTTGTATGTCGATTTTAGAAAATGGATATTATCATTGTAGCTTTTATTAAGAAGAAATCAAAATTTATTTTATTAGAAAAACACCAATTTGTTAGGTATAAATATGATTTTTGATTATTATTCATTTTTTATGTGCAAATAATCATTTTTTCTACCAAATATAGCATTCATGGAATATTCGGGGTTGAGATTGAAAATATCATACATAAAACCACGTGATGGATTTAATTTGAGAACTTTGGCTCTCACATGTCGATTTTAGGAAATAATTTTTTTATTATTGTGACTTTTATTAAGAAAAATCAAAACCTATTTTATTAGTAAAACACCAATTAATTAAATAAAAATATTTTGGTTATTTTTCCAATCACGTGAAAAATCATTTTTCTAATTTTTTATAGCATTCATGGAATATACAGGGAAATAATTTGATAATAAAAATATAAGACATGACAATTACCTAAAAATACATCCTAACCGTATAAATAATAAAAATAAAGTTACATTTTGGAACACCTAAAATACAATCTAACTAAAAATATGCGAAAATAAAAGAAATCAGTAGAAAAACACACAAAACACAGAATAAAATAGGCAGTAGAAAATAATGGTTCGCTAAAAGATTACTTCACTGAGATTTAATGAGGTGGCCAAAAATATAATAGTTAGACTCCAAATAATCAAACCACTCACATCACAATAACATAAATAATATATTAGTATGTGAAGCAAAAATAGACAGACAGAAATAAAAATGAATAGTCACAAAAATATAAAAAATATTGCACAAATAAATTATCACATCTAACTGGTAGATGGATAAAGCAAAAAGAAAAATAAAAGCAATAAAAATGACAGAAATAATATTTTTAGATATAAAGAAAAAATAGATGGACATACATAAATAAAATAAAAAAGGACAGTCACAAATATAAAAAAAATATTGCACAAATAAATTATCACATCTAACTAGTAAATGGATAAAGCAAAAAGAAAGATGAAAGCAATAAAAATGACAGAAATAATATTTTTGGATGTGAAGCAAAAATAAATACACAGACAGAAATAAAATAAAAAAGAGAAGTCCTACAAATGTAAAAAATATTGCCTAAATAAATTATCACATCTAACTGGTAGATGGATAAAGCAGAAAGAAAAATGAAAATAGTAGAAAAATGGGTCAATTGACACACCGAGTATATTTGCCTTCAAAAAAGATCTCAATCGGATTGGAAAACCATGCTTAAATCTTCAGAAAATCCAAAAAAATGGTGTTGAAAGAGTTTTTTTGCCTTTTTTGGTGTATTTTCTCTCTCTTTAAAATAACCAACCTCTCCTCAAAATGATACATTTGGCTTTTATACACATTTCCTGAGGCTAAAAAGGGTAAAAATGACCATTTTAGAGAGCAAAATGGCTGTTTTGGTGAAAACGGTCGTTCCTTTTGTGGAAATAGCCCGTTTTAGACCCAGAACAACCATTTTGGCTGTAAAAAATGGTTGTTTTGACTTTTTTTAGGAAAAATTTGAGATATTCAATTTGGACATTAAAAAACCCTTTTATAAAGATTTTTGTCCTCTTCATCATCACCAGGCAAACCAAACATAAGAGCCCTAAAGACCCAGTGTCTATAGTAAGGCATCACTATAAATAACAAATTCTTTCCCCTATTCAGGTTGAGTGAGGATAAGGGTTTCAGTTAACATTATCTTTAATTTGTTAAAGCTTTCCTAGCACTTCTCACCCCACTTAAGTCTTACATCCTTCCATAATAACTTGGTAAATGGTGCTGCAATCATGGAGAACCCCTTAACAAATCTTTTTTAATAACTCGTAAATCCTAGGAAGCTTTGTATCTCAATCACATTCCTAAGAGGTTTCCACTCTAACACAAATTTGACCTTACTAGGATCAACCCTGATACCTCCTGCTGAGGCTATATGGCCTAGGAAGGCTACTTTATTTAGTGAAAACTCGCATTTATTGAGTTTAGCATATAATTATTTCTCTCTCAAAGCTTGCAACACAATTCTAAGATGCTATTCATGCTCCTCTAGAGTCTTGGAATAGACTAATATATCATCAATGAATAAGACTATGAATTGGTCCAGATATGGTTTTAAAATCTTGTTTATTAGGTCTATAAAGGTTGTTAGGGCATTAGTAAGTCTAAAAGGCATCACTAGGAACTCATAATGCCCATATCTAATTTTGAAAGTAGTCTTAGGAATGTCAAACTCCTTAACTTGCAACTAATGGTACCCCGATCTCAAGTCTATCTTGGAGAAGACACTAGCACCTATAAGTTGGTCATAAAGATCATTAATTATGGGTAACAGATATTTATCCTTTACCATCACCTTGTTTAGTTTCCTCTAATCAATACATAATAAAAGTGACCTATCTTTATTCTTCACAAATAGCATGGGTGCTCCCTAGGGTGAAGTGCTCAGCCTGATGAAACCTTTATCTAGTAATTCATGTAATTATACCTTCAGTTCTTTCAACTATATAAGCACCATTCGATATGGGGTAATAGATATAAGAGTCGTACTAGGATATACTTCAATCTCAAAATCAAGTTCTCACTGTGGGGTAATCCTGGTAACTCTTCTAGAAATATGTTAAGAAATTTAGACACTACTGGGATCTAATTAAGGCTAGGGTTGGAGTGACTGGTGTTAACTATATGGGCTAAGTAGGCTTCATATCCCTTACGAATGAGTCATCTTATTGTAACAACTAATATGGTGTTCACCAATGTATTTTTCTCACCCATAACTATTACCTCATATCCTTCAATTGTTGAAAGGGTAAGCCTTTTCTATTTATAGTCAACCATGGCCCCATGTTCTAACAACCAGTCCATACCTAAAATGATACCAAATTTATGGAAGGGTAGTTCCATGAGATTTGCCAAAAACAATTGATCCTGGATCATTAAAGGATAATGTCTATATATCTTATTCACTATGACACTTTGCCCAATGGGATTACAAACTTGAATATCTATATCTATTAATTCTAGCTCTAAACCTCTATCTCTCACTTTTACAGTGCATATATATGAGTGTGTCAACCTTAGGTCTATTAAAGCTAATACTAATGCATCGAACAAATAAAATATACTGGCTATGATGTCTCAAGCTTCTGCCTCTTCTTGGGCTTGAATAGCATATTGTCAAGCTAGGGCTCAAGCCTCTGATCTTTTCCTCTGACTACCACTAGGCTGATTGCCTCTAATCTGTCTCTATCCTTTAGTAGGTGGTGCTATTACTGATGCTTATATCAAGGTTGCTTTAACTTGCCTCTATGGGCAATCTCCTTGATAGTGGTCTCTGGCCCTATAGATGAATCACTCTCCTCCTCTGCCTAGCCTACATCATCCCCAGTGTCTTATATGATAGGTCTCACATGTTTGTGGTGCAATCCTAGCTATTAGTGTTAGAGCAGTAGAGGTCTATTATAGAGATCAAGGCCTGGATGCTGAAGCTTACCCTAACCTCTATTGCTAGATCTGCCTCATGGGTTGCTATACTAAGATTGAGGCTAAGACTCCCTCTTTCTCTTTCTAACCCTAGGTACCACACTAGACTAAGCTATTGCAAATGGTTATTTCTTTTGATATAGCTCCCTCTTCTCTTACAGCATCTTTTCCATATCATACATTATAGCTACCAAAGTTGGGAAATCTCTAATCTTTAAAGTGGCTATTTGCATCTGCAATTCCATATTGAGGCCCTTCTAAAACCTCTTGCCCCTTTCATATTGAGTAGGAATGAACTCCTCAGCATATTTACTCAATCTGGCAAAGTCCTCGTATTCAGATACAGATCTCTGACCCTATTTCAAGTCCAAAAACTTCTATCACTTTTTATCTTTATATGACTTAGGAATGTATCTCTTTTTGAACTATTGCATGAACCATTCCCAAGTCACCTCATCTGTAGCAACTTCTTTTCCTTATGGTATCCCACCAATGGTAAGCTTCCTTCTAGAGGAGTGAAGTATTACACTTCAAACTATATTTTACTCTATATTCTAGCTGCTCTAATATCCTCAAAGTCCATTCCATCTAGTACTCCACACGAGTAGCATCATCCTCCCTAGTGCCTAGAAAATCCATAGCTCCCATTTTCTTTACCCTTTCCAAATAAGTCTTTTATAGTGTAGCTGGAGGTAGAGGGGGTACAAGACCTAGTGGAGGTTGTGGAGCTACTGTGGATGTATGTATTAATAACTCCACTATCTGCTACAACAAGGCTAGTAAGGCTTAAGTATGAGGCTATGCTTAGAGTAACCACACTAACCTCGGGTCTATGGATGGTAGTAGGAGCATGGTTGGCTACCTCTTCCCCTCTATCTAGTGGGACTTACTCACTCATCTTTCCATTACAAAAATAACAACCTATCAGCCTCATGTGGTGTAGCTTTATTAGAATCACATAATCCTAGACAATGGCACTTAATATAATAGACCTAGAACCACCTAAACCTACTCTGATACCACTAAATGTAACACCCCCTGCCTATTCCCGAAGGAATCAAATAAGGAATGCTACTTCCCATTAGTCACCCATCCTTAATTTTTTTCTAGCATGCATTCATTTAACACTTATTACATCATTCATTTTATTTACCCATTCAGGTAGTTTCATTAATATCTCCATATAACCTCCTTATATTGACTATTTCTATCGGATAAAAATATGTTTTATGCCTAATGTCTATTTTACAGAAATTTAGGCAATATAATGGCTACCTAAGCAACTAACCTTAAAATATATACCTGTAAAAACACTTCTAAAATCATACTCAACTTTTCCATCATCTTTTAGACCATTCTAGTCCTCCAATACCATATCTTAATATATTACTGCACACAGTCATCAACACATAGGGCCTCGGGCCCACCATAATAAAAAAAAGATAGATAATTATATCATTCTATATTTCTAGTAGTACATTAGTCACATAATTTACATACATTCAATATTTACTCTAACTAAGCCTAACCCTACATCTATACATGAGTGCTATGCAATAACATGATGAAAAGGATGGGAATAATACTCTCAAAATATCTATCTGCTACACTATAAAATGACACTGAGGCTAAACAACTACACTATCAATAACCTGCACATCGAAACATCAATATGCTGAGTATCTAACTCAATTGTGAATTTAATATAATAAAGGCATGTTATGTATATATACATGCAACATACATATCATGAGGCATAATGCAAGATGTAAATCAATTTCATAAAGGTAATATTAATTTATTCATTTAATTTCTTATTATAATTTGTAGTGTCATTTCATTATTAAATTCTTTAAGTTTCCATTTCATGAATATTGTCGGTATTTAATATCACTAGTCTTATCCTACCATTAAAATGTATTACTTATCATTACAATTAGGCCTATACTAGATAGATGACACTTTAAGACACTAGATAAAAGGGAAATCAAGACTATGTAGCAGCCTACATTTTGGACCTTGATAGCTGCACCTACCTAGTGCAGTTGCCTCATCTTAGAACTGTTGTGTCTGCACCTACATAGTGCAGTGGCTTATCTCAATACCTTAGTAGCTACACCTACCCTACGTAGTGTAGTGGCCCATATCTTAAACCATTGTGGCTGCACCCATATAGTGCAGTGGCCTATATCAAGACCTCAGTGGCTGCACCTGTCTAGTGCAGTGGGCCCATGTCAAAACTACTATGGCTGTACCCATATAGTGCAATGGCCAATATCATGACCTCAGTGGCTACACCCACCATTATAATCATCAAAGTAATAACCTCAAAGGAATAATATCTCTAGCAGCTACTAATCCCTAATTGAATAGTCAACCCATCTAGTGGCTTCCTAACTAATAGGCCAACTCTATTGTTATTTATTATTCTATTACTAGTCACTTAGTTACTATTCCTTTGTCCACATGGCACAGTTATAGGCACATTTTATAGGTCCACTTTTATTAGACAGTTATAGGTCATTTTTCGTAACATGCACTATTTATTTGGTCATAATTCACTATTCATTTGGTTGTAATTCATTATTCATTTGGCCTTTTGCTCATGCTTCTCATGGCTTTATGCCATCGTATATCATCACAATTCTACATCACAAGATATCAAATGTAATCATTGTATTTCAACATCATTTTAGGCATAATTTCTCATGTTGTTCATTTACTTTTAGTAACAAAATTCACATTACACATTAAGTGCCATAAGATACATTTCACTTCTCATTTAATGTACATTTTTTCCATACCAATTTCATAGCCCATTTTACTCATATTATACATTATCATACTTGTCATATGTTATTCTACAACTATACATATATTTTCACATTCCATGTCACATTCATGTTACACATCTCATTACCATCATAATACTTCATGTACAAATGTCATGGACACATGCAAATGCCATGACATACATGTCTTGCATCTGGCCACACATACATCATATGTAGACACATACTTTTCACATCCAAAATACATCCTCATCATCATTTTCACATCCAATTATCATCATGGCATGCTTAGCACATCAAAATATCCACACATATGCATAAACCAACACTTCCATACACATGTTCATGCATGTACACATATCCACACATCATGGCATGCATTAATTTCATTAAATCCACATACTTAAGGTGTGAAGACACCCTTTCTCACTTTTCTAGTCCCTTGGTTGCCTTGATTCTTCACTCTCTCTCTTTGAACTTACACATGTGACCTAGAATTTAGAAAATTCATACAAAACCCTACAAAAAGCTCCAAATTGAAATCTCTAAATATGGTTTTTCTTAGAATTATCAAGGCTACTTGACACAAAAATAAAAACAAAGAAAAGAACACTTACACCCAAAAACTTCACTATTAACTCCATATCCATATCTCTCATCTGAGCCTTTATTTTCAAGTTTTCTCACTTGGATGATATTCTAGGGACTATAGAGATTAATTTTTCATATAATTTATGCAAGGTTTTATGGAGAATTGGGGTAAGAAATTGAAGAAAATTATAGAGGATCTCTCTTATTAGGTGGCATCAGTTTTTATCAAGTGGGAGGTGGGAGATGGCTCTTGTTTTACACATTTGGCCTTTTCAATTATGTAATGGCATATGTAAGGGTAAGTGGCATGGTTAAATTGCAACACTTGGCTATCTAATAGCCTAAATAATCTCAATTTTATCTTGAACTTCAAGTATTTTTAAAAATTCATCTGTACTTCTAAAAATAATCAATTTTGTTCCAAAAATCCTTAATTATGCCCACTTAGGGCCTCGTAAAATTTTAGGTCAAAACACCAATAACAAATAAGTGCACTATTCACTCACTATAATAAGAAATTTTGAAAAAATATCAAACAATCTCAAAAAATTAAAATTCCTTCACCATTAGACTCAGTGGAATTTTTAACCTTCAAGTTATGACATTTTTAGGTCTGTTCAGGCACATCCTAGGTCATTCTTGGCACAAGCTCATATAAAGTTACTATTCACTTATTTACTGCTGAATTGTTATGCTAAAATTTTAAATTATTTAATTTCATGCATTTTTTGGCCCGATAAGATTTTATGGCTAGTACATAACCTTTCTAGCCTTACACAGGTATCCTGGCTTTCTAGGAAACCTATTTAAGCCTCGGAGGTACTATTCATGAAATCTCAATTTACGGGTGTTAGAATATTAATTAGTTTTATAATTATTTCCATATACTTTGATAATCATTATTTTTATTTTTCTCTTCTTTAACTTATTGTTTCCTCAAATATCTACGTATGTTTTATACATCATTATAGCTCACATAATTATGATTTAATCATATTAAAGATTTACTTATTAGTATTTAGGTATTAAATACTCTTTCTAATGACACTCACTATAACTTAATTAACCATTCCATAACTATCATATACTTTCATATACATATATGGTTCTTGTCATATAGAAATTTATTTTTTAACATATGTTTTTCATGTAACTAATTCTTCACTTTTAATTATACACAAATATCTCTTTATATTTCTCATATTACTTTATTTGATCATATAATTTATATGCATATACCTCTATAAGCCATATATATA
>CANXYI011513154.1:0-16102 GCA_948208565.1 Hura crepitans
TTTGAGAAGTTGGGGCCTGAGAAACTAGCCTGTTATCTACAGTATTACGGTTTCAAGTTGAAAGAGATTTAAGTTGGCTTACATGGAATTTCTTAGGCTCAACTTTTTGTGGCTGCCTAAATTGTTTATGTAGATTAAGAATCATATTGATAGATATAGATTGCCTTTTATTTGCATGTTTTCTTTCCTGGATAAATTTGTCTCATGTTCCTGGTTTTGTTTCTTGAAGCATATTATGGATGTCATGTTAAATAATTGAAGTATTTACATCATTGATGGCCTTTTATTTGCATGTTTTCGCCCCGGATAAGTTTATCTTATATGTCCCTAGTTTTGTTTCTTGATGCATATTATGGCTTTCATGTTAAATAATTGAAGTATTTATATTATACATTTTAATGTGCAGAATAATCTGCATGAACTCTGGTCTCTTCTGAACTTTTTACTGCCAGAGATTTTTAGCTCAGCTGAAACTTTTGATGAGTGGTTTCAAATTTCTGGTGAAAATGACCAACAGGAGGTTGTGCAACAACTTCACAAGGTAGGCATGCTATCCTTGTATTCTTGAGTTCACAGGTTTTGTTTTCCATGTGGTTGATCAGTTTTATGGGACATGCATCTTCTAGGTTCTTCGGCCATTTCTTCTTCGAAGGCTCAAATCAGATGTTGAGAAAGGGTTGCCTCCAAAGAAAGAAACGATACTGAAGGTCGGCATGTCACAGATGCAGAAACATTACTATAGGGCTTTGCTGCAGAAAGATCTTGAAGTTGTTAATGCTGGTGGAGAACGTAAACGCCTTTTGAATATAGCAATGCAACTGCGTAAATGTTGTAACCATCCATACCTTTTCCAGGGTGCTGAACCTGGCCCACCGTATACAACAGGAGAGCACCTTATTACCAATGCTGGTAGGAGTCAAATCAAAAGTTGAGTCTTTTGGTTTTTATATATTGATTAGCAGCCAAAGTTATTCCACATGCTTAATTTATTTTCTAGGTAAGATGGTTCTTTTGGATAAGTTGCTTCCTAAGCTTAAAGAGCGTGATTCGAGGGTTCTAATATTTTCACAGGTCAGTTTGTTGTCCAGCTGGGTCTTTAAAATTGTTGTAGCATCTTATATTTGTCAACTATCTTCTTGGTTACATGCCTTTACAGTGTTTTCTATATTTGTAATTTATTATGCAAGGCTATATGAGATATCTATATGCTTTATTCTTGTGGTCTGTTTTGGTTTGAAATGCAGATGACTAGATTACTTGACATTCTTGAAGACTACCTAATGTTTCGCGGCTATCAGTATTGTCGGATTGACGGGAATACTGGTGGAGAAGATCGTGATGCTTCCATTGATGCATTTAACAAGCCGGGGAGTGAGAAATTTGTTTTCTTGTTGTCAACTCGAGCTGGAGGACTTGGAATTAATCTTGCCACAGCAGATGTTGTTATACTTTATGATAGCGATTGGTAAGTTGTGTATTCTGTTTGTTATTCTCTGTGTCTGGGGTTCTTGTTGATAAACCTGTTGGTTTGTTGCAGGAATCCACAAGTTGATTTGCAAGCACAGGATCGTGCTCATAGGATTGGTCAAAAGAAAGAAGTCCAAGTGTTCCGGTTTTGTACAGAGGTATGTATCTTCTTTTTACATGCTTTGGTGGAAACTAAGCCAATCAGTTGCATTTCTCATTACGATTGATTATTGAACAGTACACCATTGAGGAAAAAGTGATTGAGAGGGCTTATAAAAAGCTCGCACTTGATGCTTTGGTGATTCAACAAGGACGGTTAGCAGAGCAGAAAAGTAAGCAGATATGCATAGTGAGCTTTTGCAGATATTGGTGGTTTGTTGTTGTACTACATGTAATGTTTTTATGCCTATGTTTCCTGTAGCTGTTAATAAGGATGAGCTGCTTCAAATGGTGAGGTTTGGAGCTGAAATGGTTTTCAGCTCAAAGGATAGCACAATTACAGATGAAGACATTGATAGGATTATCGCTAAAGGAGAAGAAGCAACAGCAGAGCTTGATGCTAAGATGAAGAAGTTCACAGAAGATGCAATAAAATTCAAAATGGATGAGAGTACGTGCATAATAAGTATTTTCTTATTTGTTCATTAAGTCATTCAAGTATTTCATTGGACTCTATAATATTTTTGCAATCTTACTATCAAGTGAGATTCTTATTTATTTATTTTTCGCTTTTATTTTTATTTTTACAGCGGCTGAATTATATGATTTTGATGATGATAAGGTGGGCATAGTTCATGGTCTCAATCATTGGGGTTTATTTGATTATATTTTAATGTTATCTGCAACCCTGCTTATTGTGTTTTGGTTTTATGAAGGATGAAAACAAGTTTGATTTCAAGAAGATTGTGAGTGAAAACTGGATTGAACCACCAAAGAGAGAGCGAAAGCGCAAGTATTGCTCTTTGACCCATTTCTTTGTCCTGTTTTGTTTGTCATTTTCCATTTGGTTTTTTAGCATCATTTATGATAATAATTTTGGTTTAATGTCCCCCTTAACAGCTACTCAGAATCTGAATACTTCAAGCAAACACTGCGGCAAGGTGGTCCAGCAAAACCTAAGGAACCCCGAATTCCTCGCATGCCTCAATTGTACATGCTTCTGGGTCGCATTATTTATTTCCTTGAGTGGGCTTGTTTCTCACATGGGATGCCTAACGTATTCTATTTTCAGGCATGATTTCCAGTTTTTCAACACACAGAGATTGAGTGAGTTGTATGAAAAAGAAGTACGCTACCTCATGGTGGGTAACTTCTAGGTGCAATATTGGTTTCTTATTCATCCAGTTTGTATATTGTTGTTAAATACTTATTTATACTAATTACTACTGGTTCTTCTAACAAATTTCAGCAAACACATCAAAAGAATCAGTTAAAAGACACAATTGATGTTGACGAACCTGAAGGTGCGTTTAACATGTTGGTTCTTTAAGCTGTTCCTCTTATAGTTTACTGATTGCTGACTGATTATTCATTATTAGAAACTGGAGAACCTTTGACTGCTGAAGAATTGGAAGAAAAGGAGCGACTGTTGGAAGAGGTGAGCAGTGTGTGTTTCAGGTTTTGGTTTAGTAATATGGCAACAGTGCTGATTATGGAGTGGACGCTTTCAGGGCTTTTCCTCGTGGAGTAGAAGAGACTTCAATACCTTTATCAGGGCTTGTGAGAAATATGGTCGGAACGACATAAAAAGTATTGCTTCTGAAATGGAAGGGAAAACAGAAGAGGAAGTTGAAAGATATGCTAAAGTTTTTAAGGAGCGATACAAAGAATTGAATGGTAAGTGCTGTCATCTATTCTCTATGAAGTTGGATGAGGTTATAATGTCCCTTGCTGGCTAGCCTGATTTATGATTACGTGGTGTCGCACGGCATTTTGTTGCTAAAATTTTCTTATGAAAGTTAAGATTGTTGGTTGGATGCACAAATTACCTGGTCGATCTTGACAGTAATTTAATTGCATTTCTTTTTTCATCTGAATTGTTATGCTGTAGATTATGATAGAATCATTAAGAATATTGAGAGAGGGGAGGCCAGAATTTCCCGCAAGGATGAGATCATGAAAGCAATTGGGAAGAAATTGGATCGCTACAAGAATCCATGGCTTGAATTGAAGATCCAGTATGGTCAGAATAAAGGGAAGCTGTACAATGAAGAATGTGATCGCTTCATGGTACAACTCTTCACCTATACATTTCTTTATAGTCTGTGCTTTGTTCTGCCTCTTGGAAGTTGTTTGTCGCATGGTGATGTTAATGCCTTCTGTAACAACAAACAGATTTGTATGGTTCACAAGCTTGGATATGGGAATTGGGATGAGTTGAAGGCGGCATTCCGTACATCACCTCTGTTTCGATTTGACTGGTTTGTGAAGTCTCGCACAACCCAGGAACTTGCAAGGAGATGTGATACATTAATTCGGTTGGTAGAGAAGGAAAACCAAGAATATGATGAGAGAGAGAGACAGGCACGGAAAGAGAAGAAGCTTGCAAAGGTTATATTCATACCCTTTCTTAGATAACCTCCAATACCTCGTGCATACGTTTGCTTTCCAACTCAGTTGTGGTTTATATGGATTGTCTCAATGTGATAGATATTTGCATCTTCCAATATTTATTGCTAATAGTTATTGTATTACAACTTTTCACATTGCAGAGCATGACACCATCAAAGCGTGCCATGGGAAGGCAAACTGAGAGCCCGACATCACTGAAGAAACGAAAGCAACTGACGATGGATGATTATGTGAGCTCAGTATGTTCCTTGCTGGCGGTCCTTGTTCATCAATTAATATCCCATAGTTTTGCCCTGGGGTACATGATTAACTGGTCTGATAATGTTCCTTTTTGCAGGGAAAGAGGAGGAAGTAAGACAAGACATGCTTAGTCCCTTCATCTTTTCCGTTGTTTTAGGATGGGTAAAAGTGGTACCTACAAGAGATCTCTATATTTGACTTAGCAAGAAGTATTCACCAATTATGATCTAGATCTCCTTTAGATTTGTTCACTCGGTTTGAACCAAAGATTTAATAGTGGGAAAAATGGTATTCAGAGGTTGTCTGGAGTTGAATGTATTAGGGAGCACATTGCAGTTTTAGAAAGTAACATTCATGTGGTCAATTATTCTAATCTTTTGTAATTTTTATAGTCCAGAGAGGATAAATGTGGAGTAACTCATTGCCTACTTAGTTTCTGTCTGGCCGGCCAGAAAGTTTAATATATTAATGTTGTGGATATTATTTCTCGGCGCATCAAGCATTAATGAAAATTGACGATTTAAGTAATTTATTAGTTTGAAGTAATGGATTCTTAGAAGGTTTTTTAGTGGGAAGAGTTGAATGTAAAATGGATAAGGGTGGAGACGACTAAAAACCTTCTCTCGAAGAGTAATTTCCGTGATAATACCTGCTCTGATGATTCAGGTTTCTGCTCGAAATATCCCTTGCAATGGTACTAATGTAAGAGGCCGGTTGCTTTCATTGGAGAAATTTTTGTTCTTTTCGTTTGGCGAGTGACACATAGCAGTAAGATGTTTAGAGGAGAGGAGAGAATGATCTTGTCCATTGAAAATTGACATTTTGAGTTTTAGCAGCGTTTATTACCAAATGAAAATGTGAAAAGTGCCTTGTAAAACAAACGGCTTCAATTGTATCAGTCTGAATATTTCTCTTTTCTTGGATAAACTTCTTCATAGATAGTAAATTCTGGGTCCGGTCTTGGTAGTTTTTCTGCACATTGGCAATATCAGCATCTTGAAAATAGGGTTTACAGATTGAGTATACTACAAGACTGAACAGGTTGGTCTTTGAATCCGAAGATATTCATTTCATAAACGCATCTCCAATAAAAAAAAAAACCAGTAAAATATGAATGAACCGTGAAGAATATAATGAAAACTTGCTGTATAAGCCGAAACATGACCCGACACCAAAATCCATACACAAGTACAAGATGTAAACACCAATGAGATACAACCACACCGTCCCCCCGCCCCACCCCCCCACAAAATAAAATTTACCGTATCTTCCCAAATTTCCTGTGACAACTTCAAGAAAAAGCTCTAATTACATAGATTACCATGTTCCATACATCATATTTCTTCAACTTGGTTTCCTCCCTATATGCCCCAAACCAAGCACACCATCCCTTGCCCTCTACCCTCCTTCCTTTCCTTCAACCACATAATTGAAGCATTCAATTCCCTATTGATACAGTATAAAACAACATCAACCAAAGCTTGATCCAACAATGTCCTATCTGCTTGGAGTTCCATTGAGATGGAAACCAAGACCGATATTCTGCGCATTTGCAACTTCTTCTCATTCTTCATCGGTGATGCTCAACATGTACTTGCCAAGACCCATGCTTAATTCAATTTACTCATTTGTACCGTCGAAGCTAACCATCAGATTTGCTCGCTTTTTCTCTCGCCAATTTTCACCCCATACTTTTGCCTCTGCTACTGCACGCTCTCTATCTAAATCACGATTCCTTGGAGTCTCCCTTGCTCTGATATTTACAGGACTGTCTCTCTGTGAACCCTGTCGCTCAGAGTCGTCCAAACCCCATCTTCTGCCAGACCCACCACCAGTTTCACTTCTTCCCACCCCTGCACCACTGCTTAATTCCCTGGCATTGTCGCGCCTTCTATATTCAGGTGAATTTCTGTAAGCAGAAGGGGAGCCATGCTGCCCACCACGTCCGTGACTGTTCGGGCTATCAAATCCATCTGTCATTCCCCTCTGGTCTTCTCTGTTCCTCGGTGTAGACGGTCCAATTCGGTTACTTTGATTGGCAGCATTTGGGTCATAGGTTTGGGAAGCTAAGTATGTCAGTGCAGTTACAACATCGCCAATTAGTGGCCTTGTGGCTGCTTGTTCTTGCAAGCACATGGCTGCAACTGCAAGAGCTTGATATAATCCCCGCATTGGATAACGCCCTTGAAGTAGTGGGTCGGCCATTTTGGGGAACTTCCTACGATCCTTGAAAAGTGGTCGAGCCTGAAAACCACAGGTCCCATATAGTAACAAAAGAAAACAACAGAAATCTTGTCTTATATTAGCTCAACGATAAAATAAATAAATGCCAATATGCAGGAATGCGATGAGTAGAAAATTCTAATTGAACATAAAGGTAAGCAAAAACATACCCATGCAACAAGATTATGCTCCCCAGGAACCCGAGCGTTATCAATGGCCTTACGACCTGTGATAAGTTCAAGAAACACAACTCCAAAACTATAGACATCAGACTTCAAAGTAAGTTGACCAGTCATAGCATATTCAGGAGCACAATAACCATATGTCCCCATTACACGTGTTGAGACATGAGTCTTGTCACCAACAGGACCTAGCTTTGCAAGTCCAAAATCGGATAACTTGGGGTGAAAACCCTCATCAAGAAGGATATTTGATGACTTCAAGTCTCGATAAATGACAGGTGGGTTTGCTCTGTCATGCAAATACTCTAAACCTTTCGCTGCACCAGCTGCAATCTTCATCCTTGTATTCCAGTCCAGAGGCTCCTTGTCAGGTGGAAGATCTGAAACCACAATCAAAATGCAGTAAGAACGAGTTTCACAAATCCCAATCCATCAAAAAAATTTTGGAACATTAAATTCATGTGCAACTACTGGGGAGAAATGGGAGTATATGTAAGCAGATCATCAAAGTATTGTTAGTGGAATTGATCACCACCAACATTTAATGGCACATTTCTTGTAAAACAGCAAAGTTCTAAAGAACCTGGTTTTTCGAAAGAAATAAATTTAACGAAAACTATAGTTGACTAGTGAAATTGTACCTGTGGTAAAGAATGCTGTACTTTAAAATATTTTAAGATTATAGTTGGTCTATGAAATTCTACTTATTCTTTAAATTATTGTTTCAGTTTGAGGTAAAGAATACTAATGTCTCCATAAATGTTTAAACTTGGCTTGCTAGTGCTTAAAAGTTGCAATTGGACTTTGGATTTCTTGGAATACCAGAGTCTGGACTACTATCTTTACCAGATTTAGTAACAGAAGCCTCTAATAAGTTTTCAAATTAAGCAGCAAATACCTTCTTTTCCCTTCAGCTCCATCTAGGAGCTGTTTTTTGGATCTCTAATAACATTTCTATTTCATCCTTCATGTTTTTATTATGGTTTTCTCTGGTCCACTTATTTTCAATGGACTCCGATCATACTGCATCTTTGGCAACCTCTGCCTGGTAGAATCATGTAAGATAACTTGCATAAGATTGTTCAATGGTAAGAGTCTATTATGCACTAAAAATTAGTCTTGTTGCTCCAATAACTCATCTTATGCTTCTTTCCAAAAAACAACAGCAGCATGTTAATAGTCAATTCAAACTAGAAGGATCTATTCGTAATAATATGGAGTCAATTTAGCGTAAACTAAACAATTGTGTCTATGGGATATTAGCTCCAAATCATATAGATTATGTTAATCAACTTGACAGAGATAAAGGCAGTTTGGGTGTTAGCAATAGATTCAAAATAATAATTTGATATGCCAACCCACATATCAAAAATAACATAGCATTTGCAGTTCTCAGTATCCTGACTTTGACCACTAAATGCCTCAACAAGGTGGGGAAGAATTCTTAGTGTCAATGAAAAGTTTGCTTTAACTATAGTACCATGTCAGGCTAAGATAGAATGTCTTCTAACCAAAATCTACTGTCCTGCATTCCAGATATCATGCAAAGTTTGTCACACAAACTTCTGCTACTGACATAACAATCATATTGAAATTGGCCATGTCTGCAGCTGCTGCCACAGAATATTCATGCTACCCACATCTTCAATGTTTTAAATCAACCGATCTAATTTGATATCCTCAATAACAAAAAATCACCATCAGATTACTGCAAATGCTTCTATTTCAAACCTGCTCATTCCAATGATTGATCTCCACTCTAAATACCCACACCAAAGGCACTCTCACCAATTCATGACAAGCTGGCAAAGCATTACACAAAATACCCATCATGATACTTTCTCCGAGGAAGTCTCTCTTAAATAATGACACATTTTCAAAGAAAAAACTGGTTCCATGCAATTTTCGAAATTAATTTCTGAGTAGAACTATGTAATGCCACACAAATCTTCACCTAAATTGTCATCCAAATATTGAAAAGCCTTTCCAAAAGAACAATAACACTAATTAGCAATGAGGAAGCAAAAACGTCCATCACATATTACAGGACTTCGTGCTAGAGATATAAAACTACACATGAAATACTGATCTACAAGCTTGAGCTTTTATGTTGAAATGAATGATTTCTTAACATGGCTTCAGAACATTTTCCAATTGCTCATATCTTATCCACTGAAAGTTTCAGCACAAGGTAAAGTGGGTTTATGCTGGACTTGTCGACTATTCAAGCTGAATGGCATTTGTGTGCAGGCATATGTTTGAAATAGACAACCCTTCTTGGGTCCCTCACCTACCAGCTTTACTTTTTTAGTTAATTGTTTTAGAACACTTCTAAGGCACCTAAATTATGTAATCCTAACATCAGATAAGTGATAATAGTACACTTAAAATGTTTTGGGAAATCACTCAGTTTCAGAGCCTTAAATTCTTTACATGTCCAAGTGATTCTAAACATATAAAAATAGAAGCAACCATATCCACAAGGGGCAAACACTATCCAACATAAATTATCTATTGGACATTACAAGAACTAACAGAAAAAAGCTGACTTCCCTAACAATAATTACAAGTTCTCAATGCACAAGTGAATGATTTGGGTTCTCAAATGATATTGCTATATTATGAAACTCTGTAGATATTATAAGATCTGTACAGAAAAAATGAAAGCATTTAATGCCAGTCAAAAACAAGTAGTTTAGCCTGCATTCTAACTAGGAACAGAAAGTTTACATCAGTATTGTCCAATAGAAGGCAGAAAATCTAACCGTGCAAGTGATCTTCCAGTGATCCCAGAGGCATAAACTCATAAACAAGGAGCCGTTGATCCCCATCAGCACAATAACCAATTAAATTAACAAGGTTTGGATGGTGAAGGAGACTGAGCATGAGAACCTCCACTAGAAATTCCCTATTTCCTTGAAGGCCATTCCGATCAAGCTGCTTTACGGCAACAACCTGAAAAACCAAATCCCAAATTAGCCAGAGTTAATCATATAATTCAACAATTCATCATGATTACATTCATTTCAAGTAGTCTCAAAATACCTGTCCAGTGCTTTCCAAGCGACCTTTATAAACATGTCCAAACCCACCTTCGCCTAATAAACATTCTGGTCTGAAATTCTTTGTTGAAGCAGCAAGTTCTCGGAATGTAAATGTTTGTGCTGCAATATGAGCAGTTGGTCCATCTTTAGGAATCGGGGGCTCCTTCTTAGGATCTGAACCATTTCGTGATTTTGATTTGTCTGCATGAACAATTGACATAGTCAAAATAGAGACAAAAAAATGGTAAATATTCACATGAGCTGCTCGTTATAAACAAGCATCTGTATAATGGATATACTTACGGAAGAACAAATGGCCTATCTCTCCAGATTAAATTGGATATGACAATGTGAACCATAAATAAATTGCAAATTAGAGCCTAAATTGTTCCTATTTTGTACTCTTCAAACGAGAAAAGAGAATATCAACAATTTTGACAAAGCCTGTAGATATACCATTCACTTGGAAGAGTAGTTTAAGCAGTTTAAGGTTTTACGAGTATTACCATCCAATTATGATAGAAAAGGGACATAATTATAAGAAACTCCGAAACCTTATTAAGTGCAGATCTCTAAAACAATACTGGGCAACACTCAATTAACACAAAAAATCAAACAGTACAGACAGCAAGCAATCCATCAAAGAACTATTGTCAGCTAGAAAAACCCAATTAAGCAAATAACCGACAAATGAAACAGATCAAAGCAGCAACAAATTTATCAGAAACACTGCACAGAAATACTCAAAATAAAAACGAAAAACGCATAATTCGACCCAAATTACAATTTGAGAAGAACATCACAACATATTAACCAAAAAATTCCCAAAGAAGAGAACTTTTACCTGAGCCAACTCTATTAACATGGTGAAACTGAGCAACAGAACCTTCTTTGACTGAATCCTTCTTGGCCACTCCTTTGACGGCACCATCACCACCACTGCCCTCCTTGTTTGATGATCCAAAACAAGGAAAACACCCACCCATATCAAATCCAAAGAAATCGAACCCGACCCACAAGCCTCAGAACAGATACAACACTCAAAACCCAGCACCCAAAATTTAGAAAGGAAAAAAATTGAAAGAAAACAAGTTCCAAAGCTCAAGTCTTTAACAATCAGCTCTTTAAAAACGGATAGAATTGACTATCAAAGTCACTAACTTTGTTTTGCTCCTTTGCTTTCTCTCTCTCCACTTCCTTTCTCTGGGATCTTTAGTGGCCATTGAAGGGAAAGATCGAGAGAGCAAAAGTTAGATCAACAAATCGAAGAAACTGGTGTGGAAGCAAGCAAGAAGAGAAGGTAAAGAAAAAAAAAAGTTAAAAAAATCAATTAAGGCACAAGTAATTAAAAAGAAATAAAGATAGTTTCTTTTTTTCTTTTTTTCTTTCTATCTACGAGTTAAAATAAATAAATAAATTGAAAATTAAATTATTCTAATTATCCGATAATTATGGGAAGCTCCAATAAAATCGTTCCATAATTAAAATAAAACAAAAAATTCATGAGAATATGCCATTCATGACTGATGACTATTACACCCAAGTACGCACTTTTGGTTTCTAGCTTTCCCTTTCTTAATTTTTTTTACCTTTTTAACCCCGTGAAAAGTAAAAATTACAGTTTGCTGTCATAATTGTAATTTTTTTTTATTTCATTTTGACGTCTGTGAAACAGTCCATAAAATTTTACTGTCTATGAAGAAGTAATTTTTATAAATGATAATTTATTATTGATTAGATTCATAATTCATTATAGAATAATCTCAATTATGTGCAAGCGGTGTAAAATTAAACCGAAATAAAAAATCAAATCGAACTGTTGATAATTTAATATATTTAATTTGATCTTTATTCTCGGCTTTTTTGTTTGATTTTTAAATAAAAGTTCAATTTAATTAGTTTGATTCAATTCTTATGTAACAAAAATTGAAAGAATCAAACCGATTGAATTTATCAAAATGATATTATTTTATATATATATATATATATTCGGTTAATTAGTTTTTTCGATTCAGTTCCACTTGAATATCGGCTTATTTAATTCGATCCTCCTAAAAAATTGATTTGATTCAGTTCTTAAATTTTTAAAATTTCACTTTTTAATTTTAAACCAAACCGACTATCTGTACACTGTTAATCTTACGTTAATATATAGCGTTTTTAGCGGTTAAAAAAATTAAAATTTCAATCCTCAATCAGAATATAAAATTCGACAATTCTAAAATAAATTAATTGAATAAATTATATATTTAAATTTAAATTATTACTTATATTTTATTTTGATTTACATCGGTTGGGACATTACAAATTGGAGGTTTATTTTTGACATAACAAATATTTATAAATTTAAATTTAATAGCATTTAGCTTAGTTCAATTAAATATTTGTACAGATTGTGCATTTTATCCTGATATTATATTGAGCTGCAAAATTCATAATACTAGCCAATAAATATGAAAGTAAAAATTTATAATATATATTTTATTATAACGAAACTTTTTTTTTATGCACGGGTATATAAATTTATCCAATAATCATTTTTTTTTTTACTCACAGTTGAGAATTAAAACTTTAATATTAAAAATATGATACTAAAAAATAAACATGGAAGCTCACACGTTTATTTGTGATAGACATTCTTTTTTAACACGTTTTAAATTCTGTAAAAATTATAGAAGTCTTTGTATAGGCTTGCCAATTATAGGTTGAATTTACTTGTCTATTCGATTGTAAATTAAAATTTAATTATTTATACATAACAAAAATATATATAAAATATAAAAAAAAGTAAAAAAGTAAGATGAATTGCAGAGAAAAATTCGAAATTTTTTAGATCATAATTTTTATTTTACATTTTAATTATTTTTCTATTTAAAAATTAAGGGCATCAAACGAAATATAATTAGGTAAGTTAAACTTACTGTACGCATAAAATTTTAATTCTTAATTTATATGTAAAAAATTATTATTTTTTAATATAATAATTTTTATTTATTAATTTACGATAAATTCAATTTACCGAATTAATACTCTATTTGAATTCATTAACCCAATTATAGAACGTAGCGTAAGTTCTTTCCAAGTATATGAATCCTTAGCCATCGGATTGGATGTTGATTTCGTGGTTAAGGAGAGTGAAATGACTTTATGGCGACTAATCCAACGTCTCAACCGGTCATAAGTACAATTTTTAATTTAAAAATTTTTAAATAATTTTAATTAAAATGATACTATTAAAAAATATATTTTAATAATATTTGGTGTATCAATATTCATCAAAATTTATTTATTTTAATTTAATAATGCATATCATACATACTATACATATTGACAGCGGTAAAAAGCACCTACTAAAGTAATAATATTATTATAAAATATCAAAATCTATATTTTTTTATTTAAGAAAATGTTCGCCCCGGAGATTTTCATGCCAGTGGTGACATATAATTACATATTCAAGCCCAACCACCATTTTTTTTTTATATTGATAAATTATATAATTAAAAATGCATTTTTTAGAAATTAATCTAAAGAACGATTCTTTAATTATTTTAATCAATTTCGAGAGCCACACACAATTGAGAATAAAAACTAAAAGCATAATTTAATTCTTATAAATATAGCTTACTTTTCACTTTTTTTTTCAATTGTTCTTGATAATTAAAATATTGAAAAATATAGTAAACTTACTTTAGATATAGGCAAATTCGATTGTAAGTCTAACCGTTTGTCTGATCCGATTTCAATATAAAAATTAAATTATCAATATTTATTGAAACATTTGATATAACTTTGTATATTGTATTTTATTTAATTTGAATAGTTTATTTGTCACTAAAATTATAAATTATTTGAAATTAAATATTTATATATAAAAATCTGATTATAATTGAAATTTTTATATATAAATTTTATTTTTAATTTATTAAAAAAATAGGCATACTTTCAAAAGTTGAATTCTAATAAACTTCCTTTTACCTACAAATCCATTCATGATTTGTCTATTACTTTTTCTTTATTTGAATTCATTTACCTCCAATTTAAAGCACATCTATACTTCAAATAAATCGAAATAGGAATTATAATTTTCTTTTTATTATTATTAACAATTTATTTTTACTATATCCTTTTCAAAGCATTTACTTTTCCTTTACATTATATTATATTATATCATGATATTTATTTTTAATTAAACCGTATAATCAAAGATGCCTCATCCATTTTCTGTTGCAATAGCCATAATGACCCTTTCTACCAACATTTACTACCATTAATTTTTAATATTTATATTTCAATAGAAGATAAATTCATAAGTTCGGTTCAAATTTTAATAAAATTAAATAGACTAAATTTTTTATATAAAATAATTAAGTTAATTAAAGTAAATAAAAAAAATTAAATTATCAAAATTTTTGACAAATTAAATTATTTATATTTATAAATTAAAAAATTATTATTAATTCCATCTCATACTTTTCAAAGTTTGACAAACTCTATAATCAGTCAACTACTTTTTCGCTCATTTCGGCTAAAAAAAAACTCTTTATTTTTTAAAAAAATTAATTTTTTTTCTTGGATTTTCTTTTCAACGTTCAAAATCTAGTTTCAGATTTTCTTGCCTGTGGGCTGTTGTTGTATTTTTTTAAATTTTAAAATGGTGACACGTCAGCCGTATACTTGCACATATATGATACGATGTTGCTCTCTCTAGTACTGTGATAGTGCATCCTCCTGAATATAACCATACACGTGTGGTATTTGTATCTTCACGTTTAACACGTAGGCATTTTATTTTAGCGTAAGAACACACACGTGTCAAATGCAATATTAAATTATTAATTTAATTTTATCAAATGCATTATTAATTTATTAATTACTAATGATTTAAGTTGCACACTCAAGTTTCAACTCCATTATCTGAATTTATGTACAAAATAAATTAACAATAATTATTAAAAATTATTTTAAATCACCATTAATTTGCACAAAACCTTATATAACTAGAACCATATAAATAAGCACGAAAAACCTTATTATTTTTATGCATATGTTGCAAAATTTCTATAATAAAATAATATTTAAAAACTAATAAATTTAAATGTAAGAATATTAATCATATTTAAAATCTCAAATTTAAATTTTAATTAGATCATTAACATAAAAAAATAATATTTGATATTATTAAAGTTTTGTCAATTTGTTTACTTGTTCAATAATATAAGAAAAGGATATATATATTATTATTATTATTATTTGTCCAAAATTTTGAGAGCTTTATGGCTTTGGCGGTGTGCAGAATCAGATTCCTCCATGTACTTGAAACGGGCGGGGATTACGTGGTCAAACGGAGTACCGTCCGTGTCGTGGAAAGCAAACACGTGGCGGAAAGACGACAGTTGACGATTAACCGTTATTTTTGTGGAACTTTCTTAGCTACAAATTGATCAAACCGTCCCATGAAGATGATTGGCCACAACATTTGGTTCGATTCAATTGATGATAAAATTAGATAATAGAAAAACAAAACATCATTATCACCTCCATTATCGAATGTTATAGAATTTAAGGTGGTAGTAATCAGTTTTATTTTTTATTTAAAAAAAATACATAGATATTATTAAAATAATGATATTTTATTGATTGTCGAGTTTGAATAATTGCCTCCGTACTATAACGGATAATTATTTCATGCTGCGTCGTCGTATAGAGGGCAAGGAGGTAAAATTGGTCTCGAAATAAAATGTTAATATTATTTTAAAGTTTTAAAATTAATGCATATTGACTCATTTTTATCACTATATATTAAAATTGAATTTTTTTCATTTATTTACCTACTAATTCAGTTTATTAAGATTGTAATTCTTTAATTCTATATAAATTAATTGGCGTTTTATGAGTCAACTTTTTTTTTTTTGAAGTTGTACAAAATTTATTTATCGATAATGTGCAATATATAGAATTGAATAATAAAAGGGAAATGCTAAAGAAGTGGGTGCATTATGGCATAACCCAAATTTCATAAATATATAAAATTAATGTTTTAATTAAAAAAATTGTGAATCGATGTCGGCATGGCTAAGGATCTATTTTGGCTTTGAACCGAATCGGCAATGGACTGATTAAATCGATTATAAATTGTTTAAATTTTGAACTTTTATTGAATTGGTATCTAATCTTTTACTGAAATTTCATAAATCGGCAGTTTGATTTCAATATTGAATCATAGATTCCAAACTTTTTATTTAGGGATTTTTTTAAAAAATTAAAATAATTATATGTAATTTGAGTACTATAAAAAAATGTTAAATACTTTCTCTTCTTATCTTCACTATTATTTTCTTCGTCCATTACATGACAAGTTTCAAAATAAATTAC
>CANXYI011513179.1:0-10977 GCA_948208565.1 Hura crepitans
AATAAAAGCCATGAAGAACTCAACTTGAAAGCTCATTGCCTTTGTTGGAATGCCTTTTAACCTTGCTTCCTTTAATGAATTTTAATTAATTCTTGAGAACTCCTTTTCCAATATTTCTTTTTCTTTTAATTCCATAACTTATGAAGATGAATTTAGGTGGAATTAGTTTATTGAAACATAATGAAAAAGATAATGAAAATAGAGGAATCCCTTTAAGGTGGCCTCAGTTCTAGCAGCAAAAAGAAAAGAAAATTCTTTTATATTGTGAGTGGATTTTGCCACTTGGCTTCATGTATCACAAGTGGGTTCCACGACCTTCCGAACCATTCCACGACCTTCCGAACCATCCAAAAAAGGCTTGATTTCAGTAGAAACTTTAGAAAATTTTTAAAAATCATAAAGACCTCAAAAAATTATACCGTTTGTTTTAAAATTCCTCATTTAATCCTCTCTACATGCTTGTAAATTTTTTGTGGCCAAATTCCATTAATAAGACAGTTTTCAAACTGCTTTGATTTACATGCCAAACTTAAAAATTCGGAGAATTTGCAAATGAGCTCAAAATTCAAAAATTCTTTCACTAATGGACTCAATGGAATTTTTGAGCTATAGGTAATGATATTTTTTGGTCCGTCCGGGCACATCTTGGGTCATTCCTAGCCCAACTCAATTTAACCCTACAGATCACTAGTTTACAACTTGAAATGAATTTTTTTGTTCTGCTAAATTTTAAAATTTTACCTTTTTCATCAATTTAAAGCCTTTCATAGTTTCATGACTAGTGCCGCTACCTCGATTCTTGTATAAGTGACCTAACACCCCGAACACACTTCTCAAACCTAGTGGAACTATTCACGAAGCCTCGATGCATAGGCGTTATAGTGGCACTGAGATTTTCATGTTTCTCTAATTATTTTAGTGTTAAGTTGTATAGGTTTCAATTTTTTTAAGCATATTTTTGAGAATTTTTGGTTTAGCCTTGAAGGCTTACTATTCATATTTGATCATTTTTTAGATTTTGTTTTCCATTTTTAACCTCCTATATGACCTCACTTATCTCTCAAGTTAACCATAAATCATCTCATAATTTCTACTATTATTAGGTCGAGTTAGTTTCACTTGGGCCCGAGAAGTACTATTCATAACTCAAGTATCACTAATCATTAAGACCATTTATCAAATCTCATTCTTTTCACATTTTCTTATTCCTCTCATGTCTAGTTAATATTTTTTGCCTTCACATATGTTCCTCTTAGCATTTGGCCTTTAAATGTGAATTTTTAATTTTTCCCTTCACTTTCTCTCATAATTCCATTTATGCCCTCTCGCCATTTTTCCTCAGTTGTTCACATCAACTAACTCTACTTGATTTGTATGCATATTTTGTTCCCCACTTTTTTCTCTAATTCCTTTTATATCCTTGTCTAAATCAGATGAAAGTCGGGGCATAACAACCCTTCCCCTCTTTAGGAATTTTCGTCTTTGAAATTTCACATTTATGCTTCCCTTCTTAGACTTTCTATAAGGGTTGCAAACACTATATCATTTTCAATCTCTCCACATATCTTATACATCTTAGCTCTATATTCTTTCCTTACTTTCAATCATGACTTATATTACTCTATTCATTCATAATTTGCATATTATCTTAATTCTTCTTTTTTATCTCATTTGATCACCTTTACTTAGAGTTCATATAACTTATTTCTTATATAGTCAACTCCATCTATGTTGATATCTATCATTCCTATTTGTTTTTATTGTTTAACTTATAACTTCAATATGTTTTACCTTTATTACTGTATATCTCTATCGATGGCTACCTAGCCTTGTAACTTCTTATGTTTACTTATAGTTCTTAGATGTCATTTTAATTTAACTAATACATGTGTTCCTTCATACAAGTTCCATGCAAGTAGCCAATTGGATCCTTATAAGTGTCCCAAATGCTATGTAATTAGGTAATGCATGTGCAGATTCATATGTCACACACACACACACATATATAGCCATTAGATGCCTAGAATGCCTAAACTTGAACTCTAATAAAAATTAAAATGTAACACCTTTTATACCTAAACCATGTACTTGTTCAAGTATAGGATGCCACATTATGTAATGCCCTAAGACAATTAGCATATTTAATTATGTTAATTATTTTAATAATAGCATAATTGGAATTTTTACTAATTGTTAAAATATCTTAAATGCATGAGTTAGAGGATTAGAAGTGCATTTTTGCTTTTTTTTAATAGCCTTTTTAAGAGTTTTATTACTTTGTTGAATTATAGGCCATTAAATGGATGCGAAAATTAAATCCTAAAATTTTAGATTTCATTTCTTTTTTATTTCTCTTTAATTTTTTGCTCAATCTCAAGGGATTCTTCAAGAGTTTTCTCATTTTCCTTTCATAATTCTAAAAGTAAGTAATTCTTGAATCTTAATCATGCATTCTTTTTATCTTTGATCTATTTTTAACTGTTATTTCTATTGTTTGTTGTTTGGTTGCTGGATTTTCTAGATTTAAAAGGATAGAGGAGAGTTTTCAAGGCTTAAAGCTGAGGAAAAGGCTATTGTAGAGACCTAAAATTTGATTCTTTATGATTTTTTAAGGATTTTTGGTATGTGCATAAACCTAAACCATGATTATCTAGTTATTTTTGAGTTATTTATGCCATTAATTTATGAGTTTTTGCATGGTTTGCTGAAGAAGGTGTTCTAATGTAGTATGTGGATTTTTTTTATCCAAATATGAGTTTCTTTGATTTGTTTTGATGTAATTTTGATGAGGGAAATATCCTAGAAATGTTCATGTTTTGATTGTGGATTGAAAATGTTGATATTTATACAAGTTTCTGCTAAAAATTATTGTTAGTCTCAGCCTTCTAGTGAGACCTATGGCCATGGCCCCTCTCAAATCAAGGAAAGTTACTTTTGTGTTTAGGGGTTCATAACTATGACCATTATTGGCCCACTCGTGAGGCCATCAAAGTTATGTTAATGTGACTATTTATGCATTATTTTTCAAGGGATTTTAATAGGATTTGATTCTAATATTTCATAAATGATTTTCCAACATTATTTAATTAAATTCTAAGTATTTTAACCCTATTTCTATAAAGATTTAGAATTAAAAGGAATTATTTCATGATTTTTTACAAAGTATGATCAATTGGTTAATTATTTTTTTAAAAATTGATATGGAATTTTAAGTTTCTTAATTGGGACTTTATGAGTCCAGATGATTCTCTAAATTTGTTAAACCCTTAAAGATGTGATTTGAGGGCTTGGTTCCTAATTATATGGATACTACCTTGATTATATGGGAAAATGTTATAAAATGCTATTTTATATGTAGGTAAAACTGGTTAATGTTTTGATATTTTTATTTTCCATGCTTCATTAGAATTTGATGCATTTGTATACTTTTGAAATATTGGAATGTGGCTTTGAATAAAGGAAGTATGGCATATGTAGTATGCTTATGATGCATAAATAATGTGATCAACATGTGATTTTTGATATGCTATGAGCATAATTGTAATCATCATATGAGATTATTGTGACATACCATTGAGTATGATTTGGCTTTGATTTATAAGCTAACAATGTGAATTATAAATGAAAGTGAATGTGAATTGAATGAATATGAGTACATGTAACCACTATGATATGAATATTCATGATATAAATGTGTCATGCTTAAATGAATGGTCAACATGTAAAATGAGATTAATGAATAAAAAGCCCATGTACTCTTAGGCTTTATATAGTGTTTGGATAAGTTGGCATGTTTACTAGGATCTTAGCAATATTAAAGTTCTTTTGGTTAGGCAAATGTTTGTGTTCCATCCTTTTCGAGGCTAGTCAAACCAAAACAACCAAAGACATAACCTATTTGAAAAGGCCTAATGGGTTCAACAACATTATATTACTCCCTTCCCTTTTGAGGCCAGTTAGAAAAGGCCTAATGGATTCGACATCATTTTAGAATGACTAAGCCATATTTCACATATATTGGCTATAACACATAATACAGCATTAACCAGAAAACCTAAGGGAAGTTACTATTGGTCATTACATGGGCTCATGATTAGGTTGCATAAGTTATGGTTATCCAAGCATGGTTCCTTCATAATAGGTCTATCTTATCATGAGAATATGACAAATTTTTTCACCATTTAATATACCTTATAAGTATAAGGCTTGAATTTGATGCCACCTCTAATAATCCCCCAAATTAAATGAAAATGGGTTCATGCTTTAAAATGAAATCAGGATAAAAAAGGATGCCTAACTTATTCTAAGGCTCTAGCATGTAATGTAATTTCAAAAAAAAGATAATATTATAAATTCAAAACACAAAATTCTGTATTATTTTGAGGTACTTTTGGAGCATGGTCTTATAGTGTCCCTAGTAGAGTAACCACTATTCGTGTCCCTTCCTTTTTGAGGCTGATAAAAAAAAAAAACCAAAGATTCAACCTAAGTCTCACCTCTTAAGTCCTAAAGAGTGAATTAGAGGAATCTTAAGTCATCTCTATTTGATTAGCCTAGAAAGAGTGAATTGGGCACTACAAGGTAGGAGTCACCACCGAACTAGAAGTGGGAAATACCTTGTAGGGCCAAAACTAGAGCGGTTTGAAATGCTACTCTTATTTATATCTTAAGTTAATTTGGAATTTTAGATTAAATTTATAGTTTTATCCTTTTTCTCAAGTAAGTTTCATAATAAAATAAAACATTCAATCATATAAAGAAGTATTATAATGTCCATATTTACAAAAGCAAAGGAAATATATGAAATTAAAGAATATCATGCATGAAATCGGGTAATTGATTATTTTAAGAACTTGGTTCTTGCATACTAAGTTTTAGAAAATAAGTTTTATTATTTGTGACTTTTATTAAAGAAAAATCAAAACTTGTTTTATTAGGAAAACATAACTTATTTAAGTATAAAACAATTTGGTTATTTTTTATAATATGTAAAAATCATTTTCTACCTATTGCAACATTCATGAAATAAAAAAGGAAATAATGCAAATAAAATAAATTATATTGCAATTACATAAAATACATTCTAATCCAAAAGGAAATAAAATGTGACACCTCCTACTGGATTTCTAAAGAAATCCCATAAGTGGTGCACTTCCCACTTGGTCACCCATCCTAAAATTGTCATTCGGGTCCATTCATTTAACTTCAACCAATTTTCTTATTTAATTCAATTAGGCTCTAAAACTTGGTTTTGACTTTATATTGGTTTTGCTTAAGGTCACACGAGTCTAGTTATACCACAATTAGCCAGTTACATGTATGTCAAATTTTTTGCTTAACTCCAGTAGAATAACGACTGTTCAAGTGACTATCCAAAATTTTAACCTGTAGAAAAACACTGCATATAGTCATTGCTAACTATTCCTCACATCTTAAACCCTCTTAGCCCTCCAAATAGTCAATCATATTCATTATTTTATCAAGGCACTCACATCGGCCTTATGCTACAATCAATAAGTCTATATCCTAGAGCCTCAGGCTCATATACTGTAAACATTAAGTAAAATCATAGATTCATAGACATCGCATAATTTACTTAGTTATGACCCACTATCTACATTTAATATTTACATATTAAATCACTTTTATACATGGTACCTATTTATCCCACCTATGTATATGAGTGTAAAACTATACACCATTCACAAAACCACCTTCCAACTTATCCTCTAAACTTGAACTACACGTATCATGAGGCTATTTACTTACTTACACACCAAAATAGGTACATTGAGTATATAATAATCAATGGTGAATTCAAGCATTTAAAACATGTCACCTTCATTTCTTATGCACACAATAATAATCTTAAGTGTTTCAGATTATCAAGCTAATATATTGTGTGTATTAGTCAAAATTACCAACATACCTTTCCTTGTATACTGTGAATAATCCCCTATTTAATTACATTAAATCATTTAATTCCTTTATATCTACCATTATCATTAATTTATAAGTTATTTATTTTATTAAAATATTAAGCTCGAATAGATAGACAACACTTAAATACACTGGACCTAGAGGGAACTGAGACTATGTAGTGATCAATATTATGGACCCTGACCATTGCACCGGTTTGATAAAATGATAGGGATCAATTCATAGACCTCTAAAATAAAATACAATAAAATACAACATAGGGATCAGTTTGTAGACCTCCCGAGTCACATATCAATTCCATTACTCAGTTTGGTCTGCCTAGTAGACTAGTGTAGTGGCCCCTTTAGGACCTATACCATTGCACCGGCTTAATTAAATAATGGCACCAAGTGTGCAGATAACATAATGGTCTACCCAGTAGACTAGTATAGTGGCCCTATAATGGACCTCAACTACTATATTGGCCCTGCCTAAAAATTAGATAGTGTAGTAGCTGCTAATCCCTAAGTTAACCAGTTAACCCATCCAATGGGTGTCTAACTAATGGGCAATTTAATCTCAATTTATATCCATTTCTTTATTAATCAACTTTTTATAATATTCTTAAATAAAAAATAAATAGTTACTAATTTTATCTTGTAGTCAATTTTTAGCCTAGACAGTTATGGGCTCTATCGGACAGTTTCGAGTCACTTTTTCAATCATATTTCTAGGTAATATTATAGCCATAATTTAATTTACATCATTCTTGGTTTCATACCATATTGAATTGCCATTTATTAATCATTCACAAATTTATTTAATTTATAGGTTCAGAGAATATATTTTATAGGATAGTTATAGGTCCATTTCCTATTTTATGATGGCTATTTCTAGGCTCATTTCATATCATTTTCAAGTCCACTTTAAGGCTTAGTTAATGTCTCATTTTAGGCCAATTCCCAAGGCCATATACTAAGTGTTTATTCATCCATTAAAACACATTCATTACATTCATTTTATATCATGTCACTCTCATGTATTTATCTAGATTATGTCAAACTAATTATACCATAACATGTTCGTATTATTAGACTTTATTATACACATAAGTTACCATACACATTACCAAAGTTTTTATAGCATTTTCCTTGACATAGCTCTTGGCCAATACATCAAAATGGTCTTTTGTGTACATCTAAGTTCACTAACCATCCTTACAAGTAGTTTAACATGCCATAAGCATAATTATATGTATATATCCTCATTATCAAGCTATTTAAGCTATCACATGCTCAATATATGTCTCAACCATAGCTAGTATTCTTTCACACAGGGATCATTCAAGCCTTTTTACATGACAAACTACTATTTCGTCCATCTTAAACCATAATTTATGCATTCCACTCAAGTAACCAGGCCATAACTTTAGTAATAAGTTTAGGCTATCACTCAGCCAACCATAATACCCATCTAAACCACACATATTTCACATATTATGAGCCTAATATACATGCCATTTGTGCTTAATTATCCATACACGCTACTAACCTATATGCCAAGCTACATACACACACACACATATATACAAGGTTTTTGCTACTTAAAGGACTCATCATCATCATGCTCTTAAAACTCCAATTACCAATATTCTCATCATACATCAATACCATAAACATGTGTATCACCTTAAACTACTTAAAAACCATAAGACACACACACCCCCTTACAAGATACCTCTCGACCATATAGAATTTAAGCATCACCATAAGTTCCTTTTATTCAATTAACATACTAAACATTCAGTCACCACAAAAATAAGCCATATACACTATTACCTAAATTTACTATACATTACAACCAATTTCCCAAATTTTTTTTCCATATTTAGCCCTCAAGTTCAACCCATAGAAATTATGTGACATAAGGTGAATGGTTGAGTGCACATACCTTGCTTCAAATTGGAGAAAATCCTCACACTTTAGGCCTTTAAAAGCTCATAAAAAAGCCTTTAAATATAGCCTACAAGCCTAGCCTTCCATCACGCCATTTGCACTTTAAAATTCCTCAAAAATTCATACATAACCATAAATGAAAATCTAAGTATATAAGCATCACTAGTTATCTCCAATCCCTTAGGAAAAATTGTGAGAAAACTACAATCACTTACACTTAGACACTTGAACTTCAATGTTGACTTTGGCTGACCTTAACTCTTTGTGTGATTTTTCTTGAATTATTGGCCTTTTTTTGCTCTTATTTCTTTCACAATTCTCTTCCTAATGTATAAAAGTGAATTTAAGTGTCCATTAGATGTTGAAAAGCTTGAAGAAGGAATAAAAAATGGTGGTTTTTCTCTCTTTATGGTGTTGAAAGCTCTAGAAAGGAAGAAGAAAGAAATCCAAGGCATTTAGTGGAATTGGCCAAATGGTTAATTGTCTTGACAAGTTTACTTGTCCCATAATGGCTAAGGCGGCACGGGTAGGTCCCACGACCACCTGAAACTTTTAAAAATAGCTCTATTTTGATAAAAACTTTAGAAAATTTTTAAAAATCATAGTGACCTCAAAAAATTATGCCATTTATTTTAAAAATCCTCAATTATTCCCATTTACATGCTCATAAAATTTTATGGCCAAATTCCATCGATAGAGTAGTTTACAGACTGCCTTGATTTATGTCCAAAACCAAATATTATGAGAATTTGCAAAAAACCTTGGCATTCAAAAATTTCTTCACCCATAGACTTAGAGGAATTTTTAACTTTTAGGGTATGGTATTTTCAAGTTCATCCGAGCACATCCCGGGTCATTCCTAGCTCGACTCGATCTAACCTTATAGATCACTAGTTTATATCCTGAAATGATTTATTGATTCTGCTAAATTTTAAATTTTGGTCTATTTCATCATTTTAGAGCCCCTCAAAGTTTTGTGACCAATTTTGCTGCCTTAATTCTTGTGCAAGTGACTCGACACCCTTTTTGGACCTAGTGGCACTATTCATAGAGCCTTGAATCATAGGCGTTACATAAAAATTACATGAAAATTGCCTCAAATACAATCTAACCAAATAAGAATAAAATTACAATGAAATTGCCTAAAATAAAATCTAACAAAAAATAATAATAAAGGAAATAATGAGAAAGTAAAGGGAAAAAAGAATAAAAGTAACAAGAAAGAAAAAGAAATAAAAATAAAGGAATAATAAAGGATTACTTCACCGATGATTGGTATAAAAGAGCAAAAAGAAATGTCAATTAAACTCCCAAAAGATCAAACAACTTACATAATAATAAAACACAACATTAGTATGAATAATAAAATAAAAAGGATGAACAAAGTATTAATAAAAAAACCATGAAATAAATAGATAAATAAACACAATAACAATAATAAAACATAGGTAATAAGTTATCACATCTAACTGGTAGATGGATAAGAGAAACAAAATCACCCACCTAATTAGTAGATGGATGAAAAAGAGAAAGAAAACAAAGAAGAATAAGAAGATTTGGTCGACCTACCATGTCTAATTGCCTTCAGGAATGATCTCCAATCAACATGAGAGAAAAAGGCAAATAAATTTTGAAAGAACATTTCAAAATTAGAAAAATGGTGTTTGGAAAGTTTTTTTTATGCTTTTAGGTGTGCATTTATCGAGAAATGTTGACCCTTTAGACTGACAAAGGTTTTGCCTTTTATACACACAAACCGAGGCATAAACCCCTATATAGATTCTACTTCTTTGGCCAAATGGCACTATTTTACATAAGTGAAATGGTCATTTTAGGAAAGTATGAAATGGCCATTTAGCCTACCAAAAGGCCATTTTGGTAAAGTTCAAAACATCCATTTTGCCCCTCGAAATGATAGTTTTGGCAAGGTGCAAACCAAAATAATGTGATTTTGCCCTTTAGCAACCTAAAGCTTATAAAATGCAATATCTTTCAATTATAAAGCATTTTTTCCTTTTTTTTTCTTAAAATTAATAAAAAATTTAGAACTTTCAATGAAGAGATCTTTAAATTGGATAATAACATACCTATTTCTTAAAATTTGTCTTTTTTTTAATCATTAGGCAATTCGAACACATAAGCCCTGGAAACACAGTGTCTACAATTGCCCCAAACTTTATGGAGGCAACTACAAAGAACATGAGGTGACCTAAATTTTAGAAAGAGAGAGACATGCACCTCATAGAGTGACCCTTTTTATAGGTGATCCAATATTAACCTAAAGTTAGTTTGCTTTAGATAGTGCTTAAGGACATTGCATCGGTAGTTAATGTGATTCAGGTAATGCTAGAGATATTACATACGAAGTTGATTTTTCTTTAGATAGTGCTAGAGATATTCCATCTAAAGTTGATTTGATTCAGGCAATGCTAGAGACATTAAACTCAAAGTTGATTTTTCTTTAGATAGTGTTAGAAATATTACATCAGAAGTTAATTTGATTTAGGTAGTGCTAGAGATATTGCATCTAAAGTTAATTTGATTTAGGTAATGACTTAAAGTTGGTTTTTCTTTAGACAGTGCTAGAGATATTGCATCTAAAGTTGATTTTGCTTCACGCAGTGCTAAAGACATTGCATATGAAGTTGATGTGATTTAGGCATTGCTAGAGACATTACACCCAAAGTTTGTTTGCTTTAGATAGCGTTAGAGATATTGCATATAAAGTTGATGTGATTTAGGTAGTGCTAAAGACATAACACTAGAGGTTAGTTTACTTTAGATAGTGCTAGAGATATTGCATTTGAAGTTAATGTGATTCAAGTAGTGCTAAAGACATTACACCCGAGGTTAACTTTTCTTCAGATAGTGCTAGAGGCGTTGCATCTGAAGTTGATGAATTTTTTCAATTTGGCTACCGTAGAGCAAATGACTAAAAGACATCGATCAGTTTGTTATTTGTGATGTCGCACATTGAATGTCATGAGCTTGGTGTTTTTGTGGATTTATTGTCATTTTGCAATTTCCCTATGCTGTTTAACTAAGTAATCATTATAAACTAATTAGTCAACTGCATAAAGAATGGCCCCTACAAAATAGAGTT
>CANXYI011513200.1:0-11794 GCA_948208565.1 Hura crepitans
CACTATCTGTAGCCCATATATCTATCACATAAATTAAACCCTGACTTGATTTTGCCCTTCTCTCTACTGCTAGTAAGTCATTTCTGTATAAGTCCCAAAGCACATACCATTATTGCAAGCCTAAATTAACCATGTTGATGAGTGGAGGAACCCTTGTATAAGCACCCTGACCTTTCTATCTCTGCTCTAGATTAATAATCTATCTTGAGTTGATCAAATCTTGAATCTTATCCCTCAAAGTATAGTAGTTATCTATGTCATGGTCTATATGCTAGTGATACTAATAGTGCAAGTCTGATCTGTGATAGGGTTGGCCTTCATTTTTAGAAGGTCTAGAAGGAATAAGTTAAAGATTTCCTTCTTTTTAGAACCATTTCAGACACCAAGGTAGTGTTTTGCCTAAGTTCGAGTAGTGCCTAGATGTAGTAGATACTTCAGTAGTCTGACCAAAATTAGTTCCACTAAAACCTATTCCACTCACATTCCTGGTACTCGAATTTCTTCAATTGTTGAGCCTTTCTGAGCTCTTTTTCTACTCATTGTGCTCTTTTCTAGGTCTATAGCTATATCTTTCGATGATTCCCAATCTTTTAGCCCTTTTGCTTTCAAGCCATCCTTCAAGTACGGGTTAGCATTCTTGATAAACATACGGATCTAGTCTGATGTCTTTGGTTTCATCCTCATCTATAGAACCCTAGACCTCTATCTTGACAAGTACTCTATGAAGGTCTCATTGGATTTTTGTCGAAGTAACTTGAGGTCTTTCATGGTAAACTCTATATGAGTGCTGCAGTCGTATTGGTTAATGAAAGCTTCTATGATCTTTCCCCAATCTTCTTTCACTTTCTTTTCTAGCCCGTGATACTAATCAATTACTCTCCTCTGTAGTGTTAGGCTGAAATAAGCCACCTTTTGCTTCATGCTAAGCTTAGTGCCCCTCATGACTGTGGCATACTACTTAATATGGGCTCTTAGATTAGTGGTCCCATTAAACTTAGGCAATTTGTGCATCTTGAATTTGGAGGATAAGATCTTTTCAAATTCTAAGGTGAGCTCTTCAGGGTCTATTCCTTTACCTATAGAGATGAGTTTGGCCATTGCCTCTATTTTCTCCTTCAGCTTTTTTATGGTAGCATCCTTAAATTTTTGAGGTGCAATAAAATCTTTACAAAAGTTATACTCTAGATTGAAGTACTCAACCTTTTTATCCTTTCCCCTAATACTTGTAGCTTATGTCCTAGTGCCAATTCCTTTAAAGGTAGTAGCGGTCTTGCCAACAGGTGTGGCTATTATGTTTTTAGCATGTGGTTGTTAACTGGTAGCAGGAATAACCTTAGCAATTACCCTTGAAATCATGTCCATCATCCTTCTCTCAAACTCTTCAAACTTTTGATCCATTCTAGCTTTAAAGTTCAAAGCAAAAGAACTGTTTTCTTCTTGCCCTGCCATGTTTATTAGATTGTGAGTGGTAGAGGTGAGTCTTTATCTAGCTATTCTTCCATCTATCCCTCATTTCAAAGTAGCTTGAGGATTTATGATGGCTATAAGATAAACGGTTAGAGATGATATAATGAGAATGTATATGAATGCATGAAATGCTGATGAATGTTGATGTGTATAACAATAATCACAAGCAAGTGCCTCCTAACCTTGTCACTTCCCACACATGAGGTCTCGTGCTTTTTCCTAGGAGGGCTTACCTGTGGAACATTGGGGGCCCTGATAGGTTTTAGTAATGAACAACAGGTAGTCGAGCATTATTTCTCTTATACAAAAGAGCGCATGCAAGATATTTAGCCCACATATGTTGTATATGTTCAATCAAGTCAAAATGCAAGGTCTAGCCCATTCTAGTTAAAAAAGGCCTAATGGGTTCAATAGCATTATGAGATAATTATGTCATATTTCACGTATATTAGCCCACATATCACATAATGCATCATTAACCTGGGTACCTAAGGAAAGTTGCTATTAGTCATTATATGGGCTCATGGTTTGGTCTTGCCAGTTATGGTCATCCAAGTATGGTCCATCCATAACGGGTCTATCTCGTCATGAGCATACGATCGTTTGGTTCACCATTTCATATACCTCATAGGCACGAGGCTTGAATTTGATGCCACCTCTAATAATCTTCCAATTTGAGTGAAATTGGGTTCATGCTTCAAAATGACATCAAGGTATAAAAGGGACGCCTAACTTATTCTAATGCTCTAACAGGTAATGCAATTTTTGAAAAAGAATAATATTATAACTTCAAAGCATGAATTTCCATATTAAATTGAGGTACTTTCAGAGCATGGTGTCATGGTGTCCCTAGTGGAGTCACCATTATTCGCGTGCCTTTTTTCCTTTGGCCCATCAAACTGAAACAACATAAGACTTGACTTAAGCCTCACTCCTTGAGTCTTCAAAGAGGAGAAAGAAACTAGAGGAATCTTGAGCCGCTCCTATTTAACTAGCCTAGAAAGAGTGAGTTAGGCACCGCAAGGTAGGAATCGCCACCCAACTGAAGTCGGGAAATACATTATAGGGCCAAAACCCGAGTGATTTAGAACCCTACTCTTATTTATATCCCAAATTAATACAAAAATTTTGTTTGAATTTATAATATTATTCTTTTTCTCAAGCTGCTTTCCACAATTAAAATAAATCATGTGTTCACATATGAGGAATCACGATACATATTTATAGAAAAATAAATAGGTGCTTGAAGTTGAAATATCATACATGAAATCGGGTAGTTGATTACTTTGAGAACTTTGGTTCTCTAATGCCAATTTTAGAAAATAGATCTTATTGTCGTAACATTTTATTCAGAAAAATTAGAATCTATTTTATTAACAAAACACTAATTAATTAAGTGTAAAATGATTTTAATTATCTTTTCAATGTGTAAAAATCATTTTCAACCTTTTGCAGCATTCACAGAATATGTCGGGATTGAAGTTAAAAGCATCATACATTAAATCGGGTGATTGATTGGCTTGAGAACTTTAGTTCTCATATGTTAATTTTAGGAAATAATTTTTATTATTGTGATTTTTATTAAGAAAAAATCAAAACCCATTTTATTAGCAAAACACCATTTAATTAAATAAAAATGTTTTGATTATTTTTCCAACGTGTAAAAAATCATTTTCTACTTATTGTGGCATTCACAGAATATACAGGGAAACAATTCCACAATAAAAATATATTACATGGCAAATACCTAAAATACATCTTAACTGAATAAAAATAAAAATTACATTTTAAAGCATTTAAAATACAATCTAACTAAAATGAGCGATAATAAAGGAAATCAATAGAAGAACACATAGAGCACATAATAAAATAGACAATAGAAAATAAAAGGGTCGTTAAAAGGTTACTTCACTGGGATTCGAGGAGGCGACAGAAAAAAATAATAATAAGGTGCCAATAAATCAAATAGCTTAAATCACAATAAAAATAAAATATGAGTATGCGAAGTAAAAATATATAGACAAACAGAAATAAAATAAAAGTGAACAATCACACAAATATAAAAATATTGCACAAATAAATAATCACATTTAACTGGTAGATGGATAAGGTGGAAAGAAAAAGGAAAAAATGAAAATAGTAGAAAAAAGGGTTAGTTGACCCATCGTGTATATTTGCATTTAGAAAAGATCTCAATCAAACAGAAAAATTATGATGAAATCTTAAAAAAATCACAAAAAATGGTGTTTTAAGAGTGTATTTTTGCTTTTTGGTGCCTTTTTTCCTAAAAAAACCCAGCCTTATCTCTAAAAAAACATTTAATTTTTTATACTCTTTTTAAGGCAAAAAAACAGCTGTTTTGGAAGGCAAACCAACCGTTTTATGCACGAAAAAGGTCATTTCCATATCAAAACGGCCATTTCAGCAGACAAAATAGCCATTTTGGCCCGAAAACAAATATTTCCCCATGAAAACAGCTCATCTTGCAAAACGGCCATTTTCCTTAGGAAAAGGGTTATTTTGGCTTTCTCTTTTTTTTTGAGGAAAACTTTTGAGATCTTTAAACTAGACGTTAAAACCTTATTTATTAGGATTTTTGTCCTTTTCATCATTATTAGGCAAACTAAACATAGAAGCCCTAGAGACCTAGTGTCTATAGGTACCTAATGGCACATTTTGGTATGTGTAATCACATTAATATGTGGAATTTATGGAAAAAAGCATTATGTGTAACTTAACATTTAATGAGGTTGTATGTAATTAATGTGTATATAGGCATGTATCATTAATTGATGTTGAATGTGCATTTATGTGGCATAAATGAGATGCAAGGATGCTAATGAGGTTGATTATGTTGGCCAAATGGCCAATGAATGGTGGCATACACATATATGTAGTATTATTCCATATATGAAAGCTATGAGTAATGTTTGGGATGTTATGGTTATGTTGCCTATGTATGTATTATTATAAGATAGTATGATTGTATATGTGTATATAGTTAAGGCCAAATGCCACTTGGCCATTGAATGGCTAGTTATGCATGAAAACTCATTATGTTACATAAAATCGATAAATGTCTTGTTATTGTTAATATGGTGTTTTAATGAGCATAATGCTTTAAAATGTATTTATGATGCATTATGTAATATAAGACATGTGTGTATGTAATTTAGTGGCCTTAGGCATATGGAGGCCGAAATATATGCATGTTGAGCTATAGGTGCATATTGTGATTTATGCATATGGGTTGGCCAATGTAGCTTGTTGTGGCTTTGAATGCCATAGTGTTTTCTTTGGTCTCTTGAGGTCCATGCCATGTGTGTGTGAGAGTGGTGACTTTCTAATACATGGATATATGCTATGGGTATGATGTTAGGCCTTGCTAATATGCAAAAATGGCTAATGTGACAAGTTTATTCATGTTGTGACATAAATGGTAGTATATGTTAAAAATGGTTATAATGGGATAAAATGATAAGTTTAATAGTTCCTACATCTAGACAACCTAGTTTGGATAGGATGATAAGTCAATTATGATTTTAACAGCTGCTAGCTTACCTTCATGTATAAGACCTATGAGTCACTATTTCATGTGTCGATAGGCACGAGGCCTATGAGCTAATATATCTAGGTATCTATATATGTGAGTGCCTTTAGGCACAATTTTTTTTACATACTTTTAAATACGAGTGCCTTCGGGTACAATGTTGTTATGTACCTTTAGGAGTAAGGCCTTCGAGCCAATGATATCTACTATTTATTCTTGAATAGTTGTCTCCTTAGTATGGGCATGAATTAAACATAAGAGAATGATAAATGTGATAAAATAAGGAGTTTAACATATAAAAATGATTATGAAACCTAGACATTGAGTTATGGCATGAATATGATGTTATGACATGTAATGTGTGTTATTATGCTTGCTATGAGGTGATAAATGAGTATGTTATGTATATGGTTCATTTTATTTATGTTGATTCTAGTTATGTTATGTGCATAGACCTAATATGACTTATGCATAATTAGTGACATGTATATATATCAATATGGTAGTTTGCTTATAAGCCAGAGCATATACTCACTATTGATAGCATATTATACAATTGTTATGAAATGAATAATTGCATGCTTAAATTGACATATAATATGGCTTATGTATAATTGGTGACATGTATATATATCAATATGGTAGTTTACTCATAAGCTAGAGCATATACTCACCTTTGATAGCATATTATACAATTGTTATGAAATGAATAATTGCATGCTTAAATTGACATATTCATATTAAAGTGATTACACCACAAAGCAAAAGCTTAGTGCATTACCTTGTTTGTGATGTGTAGGTAATTGAGCAGCAGGTTAGAGTCAAAGCTTTAACCCTATAGGAGAATACGAAGACTGCCCACTTTTAGGTATTTTTGTTTTCTTTTTGTAAAATGGTCATAATGTAAATGTAATAGAAGTGCTCTTGTGATTCTAGAGGGTTTAGGTCTAATATGTTATATGGGTCGATTTTTGTAACTTAAAATCATAATTATTGTAAAAGTTTTATATTTCTCACATGTTTTGCATGATATCTCTAGATATTGCATGTGAGAGTGCTACTTGTGATGAGCTTGAGGTTCTATGATTTTTTTGATTAGACGGTCAGAAAGACCCATTTGGATTTGTGTTGTGATATATGTTAATTTATAAGTGTTTTTAATAGGTTTGTAATTTGGGAAAATGTCCTGGTACAACCATTATGCTGTCAAAATTTTAACATAATGACCCCATTAGTTGCTTTGTAAAGCATGCTAAATGGTTTTTAGTGTTTTTATAACTCCTTAAGCTAAGAAATATTTTAATTAATAAAATTTTTAATTTAAAATGAGATTTTGCAATAGCAAAATCGAATATTGGTATGCGTGCACTCTCTCTATTCAGGTTAAGTGTATCGATCGAGTAGAGGGTGCCACACTTAATAGTATCAGAACTCTAGTTTAGGCTTTCCTCTAAACCTATAGGTTACATAAGAGCACTGTATGAGTTGTAGTATGTTTACATCATAATATTTTACATGTGGAACTCATAGTCTGTTTCTCGCACCTATAGATATAGAGATGAGTTATAGCACTACTCGAAGTGGAGAGGAGGAAGTAGAGAGCCATATTCCTATGGCTGTTGGATAAAGTGAGGGACAACAATAGTATGTGACCTGCAATGACATGGGACATGTTACTTATGAATAATAGGGTCAACCAGCTTAGCTAGTAATGATGTTAGAGTTCATCAGGTAGGTGATAAAGGCTGCTGCCATTGTAGTTGCTACAGTACACATAGCTCCACCTCTAGTACCTCAAGAGTAGCAGCCTTTTTAGAAGACATACATGGAATAGTTATTAAAGAATGGGGCTATATTCTTTAAGGGGTGGGGAGTTGGATGAGTTGAGTAAAGCTAATTATTGGCTAGATCAAATGCTCAATATCATACACAGTTGAGGTGTCTTTAGGAGGAGTATGCATCATGTATTACTTCTATGCTATCAGAGGAACCTTTGAAGTGGTGAGAGACCATTACAATGCATAAGACAACTGCTGATCTTAAATGGGAGTCCTTCCTTTGAGAATTCAAGAAGAAATACATAATTGAGTATACCTGGATTAGAAGTACTAGGAGTTTATGGACTTAAAGTAGAAGCAGAAGACAATATTTGAGTATGGAAAGGAGTTTGCTCACTTGAGTAGATACACCAAGGAACTAGTAGCTACATAGGAAGATTGTTGCAAGAAATTTGAGAAGGGGTTAAACTTGGACATTATGCAACAAGTTGCTTTGATAAAGATCATGGATTTTTCAGCCTTACTAGCAGCTTGTCATACCACAAAGATGGTACATCAGCTGAGACAGAAAAGAGATAACTTTAAGAAAAGATTATATTGCTAGGGACAGGGCAATTTTGGTTATACAATTGATAAAAAACAAAATGGGGGACAGTCTAAGGAACAACAAAGTAAGAAGTTAGAGAAGTCTCAGAGGTTAGGATAGGGTTCTAAAGCATAGATTTGATAGCAAACCTAGACATTAGGTGCTCTTAGATCTACTAGTAGTAGTGTTTTGATACCAGAATATGAGACTTGCCACAAGAGAAATTAGGGTATCTATTGGAAGGTTACACCAAAAGATTGCTAGGGTTATGGCTCTAGATAGCACTTTCAGAGAGATTATCCAGTGAGACCATTGGAGTTATCACAGAAGAAGGACAAAAGAGACATCGAAAGCAGAGATAGGGCTAGCTAAAAAGACAAGTTAGAAAGTAGAGCTCTAGATAGATAGTATGCCATCTATGCTAAACAGGAGGCAGACACTCCAAAGGTCACAGTAGGTATTTTCCATATCTTTAATTTACCTGCTTTAGCACTAGTAGACCTGAGGTCCACATATTTATATATCTACACAACATAGGTTATAGATTAGGGTTTAAAGTTAGATGACCTTAGTTTTGATATGATGATTAACAATCTTATATGACAACATATCTTAGTGAACAAAGTATATAGAGACTATCCTTTGTCAGTACAAGGGCATGTTTTCTTAACAGATCTTATTGAATTACCATTCAATGAGTTCGATCTTATTTTAGGCATGGACTAGTTATCCAAGTATCATGGTGTAGAGGATTGTAAGAGGATGAGGATCACGTTACAAGCTAGTGATGGGTTAGAAGTGACATTGATTGGTGAGAGATTGGATTGCATGGCTAATATAGTATCAATAGTTGTGGCTAGTAAGATGATACAAAAGGGTTGTCAAGCCTAGCTTGTATATATGGTTGACACAAAGAAAAAAGTATTAAAAACAAGTTAGATTCCTATTATGGCTAATTTTAAGGATGTTTTCCTCAGATGAACTATCTAGTTTGCCACCAAAACGGGAGTTAGAATTTGGAATTGAGCTGATGCTAGCCATAGCACCAGTTTCCATAGCTCCATATAGGATAGCTCTTATGGAGTTAAAAGAGTTGAAGATATAGCTATAAGAGCTTATTGAAAAGGTTTCATCAAATCGAGTGTTTCACCATTAGGAACACTGGTTCTATTTGTCAAGAAGAAGGATAGTTCTTTGAGACTTTCTACAAATTATAGGTAGTTCAACAAAGTCACTATTCATATCCTTTTTTCCCTTTAGGCTGATCAAACTAAAACAGCTAAAGACTAAACCTAAGCCTCACTCTTCGAGCCTCAAAAGATGAGAAGGAAACTAGAGGAATCTTAAGCCGCTCTTATTTGATTAGCCTAAGAAGAGTGAGTTGGGCATCACAAGGTAGGAGTTGCCACCCAACTGGAGTCGGGAAATACCTTGTAGGGCCAAAACCAAAGTGGTTCGGAACCCTACTCTTAATTATACCTCAAGTTAATATAGAAATTTTGTTTGAATTTATAATATTATTCTTTTTCTCAAGTGGCATTTTACAATTAAAATAAATCACATATTCACATATAAGGAATCAAGAAAAATATTTATAAAAGATAAATAAAGCGCTTGAAGTTAAAATATCATACACAAAATCAGGCAGTTGATTGTCTTGAGAACTTTGATTCTCGCATGCCAATTTTAGAAAATGGATCTTATTCTTGTGACTTTTTCTTAAGAAAAATCAGAATCTATTTTATTAACAAAACATTAATTAGTTAAGTATAAAATGATTTTAATTATCTTTCAACATGTAAAAATCATTTTTGACCTTTTGTGGCATTCGCAAAATAAATCGGGATTAAAATTAAAAAACATCATACATGAAATCAAGTGATTTATTAGCTTGAGAACTTTGGTTCTTGCATGTCAATTTTAGAAAATAATTTTTATTATTGTGATTTTTAGTAAGAAAATTAAAACCCATTTTATTAGCAAAACACCAATTAATTAAATAAAAATGTTTCAGTTATTTTTCTAACATGCAAAAAATCATTTTCTACTTATTAAAATATTCACAAAATATATAGGGAAACAATTCGACAATAAAAATATATTACATGGCAAATACCTAAAATACATCTTAACCGAATAAAAATAAAAATTACATTTTAGAGCATCTAAAATACAATCTAACTAAAATGAGCTATAATAAAGGAAATCAGTAGAAGAAAACATAGAGCACATAATAAAATAGACAGTAGGAAATAAAAGGTCATGAAAAGGTTACTTCACCGGGGTTTAAAGAGGCGGCTAAAAAATAACAATTAGGTCTTAATAAACCGAACAACTCGCATCACAAAAAAATATTAATATGCAAAGCAAAAATAAAGAAACAGATAGAAATAAAATAAAAATGAATAGTCACACAAATAAATTATCACATCTAGCCAATAGATGGATAAGGCAGAAAGAAAAGAAATGAAAATAGTGGAAAAAAGGGTCAGTTAACCCATCGTGTATATTTGCCTTCAAAAAAGATCTTGACTGAACAAAAAAAATTCCATCTAAATCTTTAAAAATCTCAAAAAATGGTGTTTTAAGAGTGTCTTTTTGCTTTTTGGTGTCTTTTTCCTTAAAAAAACCAACCTTTTTTTGAAAAAATCATTTCAATTTTTAAGCATGCTTCCCAAGGCTAAAAATGACCATTTTTGGGTGAAAATTGCCTTTTTTTTAGCTTAAAGTGGTCGTTTTAAGCCAAAAATAGCCATTTCCTCTACGGAAATGGCCCCTCCCCCCAAAACGGCCGTTTTGACATTTTTTTTCAATCTTAGGTATCGAGCAATAACTTAAAAGACATTTTTTTTAAAGAAAACCCTGAGATCTTCGAACTGGACATTAAAACCCTAATTGTTAGGATTTTTTTTCTTTTCATCATCATTAGGCAAGCTGAGCAGAAAAGCCCCAGAGACCCAGTGTATACAATTGCCCATAACTTCGGGTAGGCGACTACAGAGTGTGTGAGGTAACCCAAAGTTCAAAAAAGAAAGAGACACATACCTTGTGGGGCTATCCTTTTGTAAGAATCATTGCGATTGAAGATGATGGCATTTGGGCAGTGCTGGAGACATTGCACCCGAAGTTGATTTAGTTCAGGCAGTGCTACGAGACATTACACTTGAACTCAGGCAGTGGTATGAGATGTTACATTGGAAGATAATTTAGTTTTGGCAGTGCTCTAAGACATTGCACCTGAACTTGGGCACTGTTGCGAGACATTGCACCCGAAGATGATTTGGTTCAAGCAGTGCTTTGAGAAATTACACTTAAACTCGAGTAGTGCTGTGAGACATTACACCTAAAGATGATTTGGTTCAAGTAGTGCTCTAAGACATTGCACCTAAACTTGGGCAATCCTCCGAGATGTTGCACTCAAAGATGATTTAGTTCAGGTAGTGCTCTGAGACATTAGACCTAAACTCAGGCAGTGCTGTGAGACGTTGCACCCAAAGATGATTTGGTTCAGACAGTGCTATGAGACATTACACCTAAACTTAGGCAATGCTATGAGACATTACACTCGAAGTTGACTTTTATAGGGGTTCATTGTCAATGTGTGGCCACTCTTATTGCTTGTAATTGAGAAAATGGTTCTAGGCAGATGTTAGTGTATTTGTGATGTTGCTTTGAAATTTTAGTTTGCCCCTTGTGTAAAAAAATGAGGAAAAATGTGTAAGTCATCAGAGGTCATTTGCGACATGGATGCATGTTGTGTGTGTGAGTGCATTTTTTGAATTCATGTCATGGTTTTGAAAACTATTATCTTTATGACTTTTCTTTAACTCTTTTTTTCTTCTCTTTTTTTATTATTATGTACATTTATTATTTATTTATTACTATTATATATTTTTTATAATATATTATTTTTTTGTTTTTATTATTTTATTACATATTATGATTTTGGTTTTTTTTTATCAATGTTCTAATAAAAAAGTGATAAATAAAATATGATAATTTTATAAATGAATGCTTTTAAGTAGAAAAGATTTTGTGTCCTAAACCAATATGTGCATAGAAAAATAAAATAAAAGAAGTCTAAGGAATCGAAGGCTATCTCTAATCACTAAGTGTCTAGAGCTCTTTCTCTATCGCATCTAGCCTCCTAGACATCCGATGCTTAGACTCCTTCATCCTCGTACTAAGATCTGTGTGGAGGTGATGGGGCTGCTCCATCATCTAGGCTTCTAAGCCCTATAGAAGAGTCTCAAATGGCAACATAGGAGGTGCTAAAGAAAATAGGCCCACCTCATCTATCCTCTATTGCTGAGTTGATCTCTGGAGAGACAAGTCTACCCCCAATAGCTCATTGAGGTTAACTTTGAACTGGTCATCCCCTCCTTACTGCTCACCCGCCTGCTTTTCTAGCTT
>CANXYI011513281.1:0-13116 GCA_948208565.1 Hura crepitans
AAATCTCCTCTCACTTCATTTGTGTGTGACCTTATGGGTTTTTAAAACACGTTTGCGATACATAATAAATTAGAGTCTTATTCCATTTAGGACCCTTGTGGTTTAATCCCAGTGAGCTAATAATTAATTCCCAATTAATAATTAACATATGTATAAGTCTTAAGAGGTATCTAGCCATACATGGAGACTACCCATATGTCAAAAAGTCAAATGGTTTAACTTTACCCCTTCATATCTAATTATCATACAACTTGCCTTCTCACTATACTTTATCTCGTTCAATTCTTGTACCAAATATTGTGCTCAATATGGCCCAGCACTTAAAAAGCATAGTTTCTAGTTTACTACACATCATAAAATCTAAGCCCAATTATTTATGATTCCTTTTTAATTCATCTTTTAATGATATCTAATATAATTAAAACATTCAAACACATTGAATCTCCTCTCACTTCTTTTGGGTGTTACCCTATAGGTTTCTAAAATAAGTTGTTAGTACATAAGGAATTAAAGTCCTAATCTAACTCAAACTCTTGTGGTTAAATCCCATTGAGTCCACAATCAATTCACAATTAGCAATTTACTTATGTACTACTCTTGAGAAGTATCTAACCACATATCTAGTCTACCTAAGTGTTAAAAAGTCAAATGGCTTGACTTAAGCCTCTCATATCCAATTAATGTTCAATTCGTCTTTTCACCATCCTTTATATTATTTGGGTTTGAGTATGGATTTGTGTCAAATAAATGCTTAATTAAGTTTGTCTAATTATGTCCCAAACATGTTTCTTTTAATATTTACATCTTTATTCCCAAAATGCCCTTGTGAATCTCATTTGCACTTGCATTGCACTTTAGCCAAAGATTTCCAAAATAATGACATATTAAAACTATAAGATAGACTCTTCATTATAATCTAAGGCATTGAATCCTAAATTGATTACTTAACTACATTCAAGTATCTTGAGTTATACCTAATTTCCTAACTATGTATATATCTTGGTGAAGTAAGAGCATTAATGTCAAAGCATAGCTTTTGATACTTAAGATAAATTTGGTAATCTCAAGTCAGAAGATACTTGCACCTATTATTATGATGAGATAATTTCACTAACATAGATTCTATATCCATGTGAACATCTCATATTGGACCTCTAATGGACTTATTTCTCAAACATGCATCTACATGTAAAGTCTAACATCACCATGCTTACAACTTATAAGGACTACCATTGAACTAGGTCAAAAAGTAAAAAGTATAACACGTGTTAATCTATCCATATTAATAATTTCCCATCTCATTAATACTATGACTAGGGATAGTTTTGGTATCTCACATTTGTATGTAATAAGAATCACACATCATGAACTATTCATGATTTTCTTTTACACTGTGAAATGATACTAGGGACTTTATTACAAAGTTTAAGATTAATATCAAATAAATTAATTAACATAAACACTAATGTGATAAAAAAATTCCTTTTTATTATAAATGAATGTTTAAATGTACACAAAATATCATTATTGCGCATGTGCTCTAGGGCATGCAACTAATAATCTCCTACTTGCAATAGAGCCAATCACCAATGTGTCTAATCACTATATGTGTTTACAAAGATATCAAATTTATTGTGACAGTGCATTAATTTAAGGATTAGTGATGTTTTGATTAGTGAAAACTCTTTTAATCTTTAAATTTTGCCTACCTACAATATCTTAGATGAGATGGTAGTGCTTGAGGACATGCTTGGATGGTTAATGAGTGTGCAGTTCTTGTGCCTCTATAATGGCTCCATTATTGTCATAATAAAAAGGTATTAAGTTAATAATAGAAGGGACCCCTCTTAGTTTATTGATGAACTTCTTAATCCATACTACTTCCTTAGTTGTATTAGAAGCTACAATGTACTCTACTATGATACTTGAGTTTATAGCTTTATCTTATTTAGAACTATTCTAACTAACTGCACCTCCTACAAATAAGAATAGGTAATTTGATTGGGATTTTCAATGGACTTTTTAGATTGAATGTTAGTATCAATATACTTGTTATCTTGCAAATCCCTTTCTCTATATACCAAGAATACATCCTATGTCCTTTTTAAGTACTTAAAGATGTTACTGATAACCACCTAATGTTTCTCTCCATAGTTGAATTGGAATATGCTCATGACACTTAGAACAAATGCTATATCAAGTTGAGTACATGACATGGCATACATAATGGATCTAATAGTAGATGCATATAGGACTTTACTCATGCATTCTCTCCCTTTTTATTTCCAATGACACATAGACTTAGAAAGAATCTTCCTATGAGACATAAGAATGAATCTTTTCTTTAAGAAATCCATGCTAAACAAATTTCGCATCTTGTCTATGTATATAGACTATAAAAGATCTATCAGCCTCTTGGATCTATCTCTATAGATCTTTATCCCTAATATGTTGTTTACTTCACCGAGGTCATTCATAGATAATTTCTTTGACAACAAATTATGGCTAACTAAAGGGTTAAGACATCATTTCTCTTGAGTAATATGCCATCCATATATAGCACTAGGAAAATGACTACACTTCCACTAACCATTTTCTAAACACAAGATTCATCTAGATTATATGAGAAATTGAAATCTTTTATTGTCTTATTAAATCAAATGTTTTAACTCTTTAATGCTTACTTCAGTCTTCAAATAGACCTTTAAAGCTTACATACCTTACTATTATCTATAGATGTGAATCCCTTAGGCTGTGTCATGTATACCTCTTCTGACATATTTTTATTAAGGAAAGTTGTCTTCACATTTATCTATCACATCTTATAATCTTAATGAGCAGTAATAGCAAGTAGAATCCTAATAGATTTAAGCATGGCTACTAGTGAAAAGGTTTCATCAAAGTGAACTCCTTATCTTTGATGATAACCTCTTACAACTAACCTTGCTTTATAGGTAACAACGTTACCTTCCATTTCACTCTTCTTTTTAAAGACCCATTTGGATCCAATGGGTTTCATCCCTTCAAGTGTATCAACTAAGTCCACACTTGGTTGTCATACATAGAATCTTTTTCGGATCACATGATCTTTAACCATAATTCTAATTTTGAACTCTTTAAAACCTCTTCATAGTTTAAAAGCTTATTCTTTTCTATTGTAGTTACATTATTGTTCTAATCTATGTGAAATCCATATCTCTCAGGGATAATATGAGCTTTAGTAAAACATCTAAGAACTTATGTTACAACATGTTTTATTATTACATCATTATCATGTGTAGTAGACTCAATATCAGTAAATTGATATGCTTCTATTTATGGATCTCAAACATCATCAAGTTTAATTCTACTCCTATTGACTTCTTTTAAAAGAAATTCTTTCTAGAGGAAGATAGCATACTTTGAAACAAAATCTTTTCTTCCAAAGTGTTGTAAAAATAATATCCTAAGGACTCTATTGCATATCCCATAAATAATCACCTGTCAGATTTAGCATCAAGCTTATCTAACACAATTTTTCTCAAATAAGAAGGGCAACCCCATACAATCATAATTGGAAGAATTAATTTCTTGTTATGCCACATCTTATATGATGTAACATCAATTGACTTAGATGGAACACTTTTTAGAATATAAATAGTAATTTGTAGTGCATAACCCTAAAATGACTTGGCAGTGTTACAAAATACGTCATGGTTCAAACCAGTCCAATAGGGTTCTATTTCACCTTTTAGATACACCATTATGCTATGGTGCATATGAACAAGTGCAAAGCGATAATATCCCATTATCTCTCAAATAGCTTTAAAATTCCTGACTTAAGTATTCTCTACCTCAATTTAATCGAAGTGTTTTAACAATTCTGTCAAGCTACTTCTCAACTTCATTTTTGAATTTTTAAACTTTCCAAAGCCTTTAGATTCATACTTCATCTAGTACATGTGCCAATATCATGAATGATCATTAATAAAGCTAAGAAGTAGAGAAACCCATATATTGCATGTGTAGTTATTAGTCTATAAACATCTATATGTATTAAGTCAAATATACCACTAACATGTTCTCCTTTTCCACTAAAACGTGCCTTTGTCATCTTGCCCACTAAACAAAACTCATATATTTCAATTGATTCATAGTTAAATGATCTTAAGTCACCAAACTTGTACAACTTAGTAATGCATTTCTCATTCATAAGGTAAAGTTAATAGAACCACAAGAAAAATGGTTTCAAGTTATCAACCGTTTATCTCTTAGCATAAATGTTATTGATCTCTTTTTTATTATCAAGAATATAAATTCCACTAATATTAGAAGTAGAACAATATCAAACATTATTCTTATTAATTGAGCATCCTTTGCTTTTATTAATAGAAATATCAAAATCTTAATAAAGAAGACAATATAAAGAAATAATATTCTTATGTAAAGAAGAAATATAATAACAATTATTAAGTTCTAGTACAAGGCAAGAGGGCAAATCTAAGTAATATGTTCCTACAACTCTTGCTCTATTTACCACGCATGGGTCCAAATTACCCTTTTTCAACCTCTTATTGCTCTTCAGTCCCTGCAAATCAAAAACCAAGTGAGAATAAAATCTAGCATCCAACACCCATGTGCGATTATCAACAGCAGTACTTATATTAATCTCAATAACATTAATAACTAAAGTTGAAGCACTACCATGTTTCTCCTTCTTATGAGACCTAAGGTTAACCTTACAATTTTGCATCCAATGGTTTGTATTACCATATTCGGGGTAAGTCACTTTTGGGCTAGTCTTTTTATTAGCAACATCAAGCTATTTGCCCTTGCCCTTCTTTACCTCACCTTGGGCTTTAGTTGTATCCTTTTTCTTCTTTTTCCCTATTTCTCTTTTGGAAACAGAAAAATCAATAGACATAACTTCTTTGGAATTCTTTTTAATAGCATCCTCAATAATCTTGAGGATTTAGCTAGCTCAAGGATCATCATTTGATCTTATTTATATGATGGTTAAGTAGAAATTATGTATAACTATAAGGCAATGATTGCAAAACTAGGTCTACGCTTATCTTATGATTCATGATAAAGCCTAGAGAAGTGAGACACTCAATATAATAGTTCATCTTTAGGCTATGTTCAAATGTTAAAGTCCTCTCTACCATATTGTAGTGAAACATAGCCTTAGATATCGCATATCTCTTAATCCTAATTTGCTCCTTAAATAACTATTTCGTATTGAATAAAATAGTGTGAGCATATATATGTTAAATTACTTTCGAAGCTCTAGGGACATAGATGTGAGCATAATACATGTTACAAGATTTGAATCCTTAACATGCTTCGGATAAGCTAATTAAGGATCAATTTTAGCATTGTTGTTAGGGACATATGGGATAGGCTTATCTAACATATCACCTATCTTCTCAATTTTGAGAACTATTCTCAAATTTTAAAGCATTGATAAAGTTGGGCTTGTTCAACTTATTAAAGTCGAGAATTAAGTGTAGGTTATATTTAGATGAACTGATGATGCAATATCTATACCTATATATAAAGATTGAGAAATATGTTAGTGCATGATCATGTACATGTATACATTTTATAAGGTTTTTTTTGAAGTCCATATTTTCTCCTATAATTCTAATCTAAACTAATAGACCTCACTATTGATTAAAAAACCCAATGTTTTTCCTATTGAGATAGTATCTATTTCTCATTAAGGTTGAACCCTAGGTCTAACATGCCCAACACATTATAGAAATAGTAGACATCTCTTGGCAATTGCATTTCCATACAATTATTAATAATTAGGTCACTAACTCTTGGTGCATGTGTAACTCATACACATTTCCTTAATCTACTACTAGAACCATTAACCTTGAGTCAACTTAACAAATTAATAGACTATTTAAGATGAACCTATTAATATCATTGTAACATATTCGACATAGTGTAGGCTCAGGTTAGCCCAAAAGCCCAACAATAAGAAGAAAACTAGTTAAAACACTCTCAATAAAATGCTTACAAGTTTTAGGATTAACATTAAGGGATTTCTTCCATTCTAGTCTCATTAAGGTTGCATACATGGTTATGCTCATGTTAAGGGATTTCTCATGTTTTGGCATACACATGTATATTTAATCTTATGAAATCATATTATGGGTTATTAAACATTTTGTTATAATATCCCTTTACGAGGCAGTTTACTTAGCGATGAGTGTGAGTTGCCACTTAGGTGGTCAATCCAATAACTAAACCAAAGAGATTCTGGTGTTGAAGAATTCTTCTTATTTATGCCCATTATTTAATATATGTCTTATAACTTAACGGTTGTAATTTTTTTTAATTCCCTTAAGTATGCAATTATGTCAATCAAAATAAACATATTTGTGTACACAAAAATGATTAAATTAAAATTAAAACATGTAAAGGTTTTATGAAATAAAGTAAATAAAAATCATAATACATTTGACATATATAAAAGCTAGCCTATTTATTAATTCTATGACATTGGTCTAAAATCACTTTATTGGATAGAGGGAATGTTAGTTCTTAAAAATGACTTTACTAAAAACATTTTTATCAATTAAAACCCCTTTTATATTTTTATTAAGTCCCATTTTATAAATATTAGGTAAAAGCACTTTGGTCTCAAAATATTCAAGTGAGAACACTTATAACTAAAAGGGATTATTTTATCCATTTTTAACTATTATGAGCAATTATGGACTTTAGTCTTAAGACTCTCATTTTTATGTAATTAAGTCTTTATTTTGTATAAAACATCCTTTATTATGATTTTGGTTATTTAATCAATTTAAAATCATGTTAATCTACTTATTAGAACATACATGGAATTATACTTAAAAATAATTGAAATAATTACAATTGAAGATCTTACTATAAAAGATATAAAAAAAAGTGGTAAAATTAATTATTTATAAACCTAATATAATTACATAAAGAAAGAATACAAATCTAGTGGAACTAAAAATTTTCCATACAGACTTTTAAAGTATGTATAACTAGGGTTCGCATAGACCTAAAGCATCCTTAAAATCATGCAAAGAAAATAGCCAAGCAACATACCCAAATGGATTATAAGTTTGTACGAATAGGAAATATAAGTTCTAAGGATGAAAATAAGTCCCTATAGACATAAACCCATTTATGGAAAAGTTCATGTGGCCCTATACATGTATCCAGAAAGATGAAAGAGAAACAGCTAAAACCTATTCTATAAACAATAAAAGCAAAACACATTAAGAGAGATGTATGTATGGCAGTAAATAAAAATCACAGCAATCCAAAATAAATAAACATATTTTTAAAAAGAAATAAAGAAGAGTTATAAAAATGGTCTCCCTTCTATAAGAGGGTCGACACATCAAAACAGGTCTTTTAGTACCCTTTTTTCATAGAGGATCCTAAACCTAACATGAGAAATGCAAAATAAAGGGACAAACTAGAACATTACTCCTAAAATAGGTCCATACAAATTGATTGTATGAGGAATTTAGTTTGTATGAATCTTAACCCTCACATAAATAAGTTTGCCTTAACATAACGTTAGGTGTGTGGTAGAAAACTTTTATTAAAAAGAGAAATTATAAAGGTCTCTCTCCTCTAATAAAATAAATCCATCAAAATAGGTTTGTAACACTACATTTTTATTGTTAATGCTTCAACTCAAAAGATGGAAGAAGAAAACTTAAGAAAAAGAAGGAAAAACAAAGAATTAGAACTAAAAATAGCAAAATATAGAGAAAAGAACAAGGAGGATAGCTCCTCATAAGGGTTTCCTCAGGTATTTACCAAAGATAAAGGATATCTTTAAGAATATAAGGTTAGGCTGCTTTAAGAGCAAGCAAAAATGGACTTTCTTTAAGGAATCGATTTTTGGCTATCGAGATTTAGGGTTTTTTTGGGGTTTTTCTAGTGTGGAGAGGTAAGAGATGATAAGAGAGGTTCTTTCCAAGTCTCTCTCTCTCTCTCTTCCACTTTTCTAAAATCCTATAAAATTCCCCTTTTCCCTCTCTAAACTAACTTTTTATACCTTCTTCACTAGCTAAGGTTTGTGGTCCCCCTAAATGATATTCCTTTAGTGATCTAAAAGCTAGTATCAAGGTACCTTAGGTATATCTAGGTCTATACAAACTTATGTTACAACATATGTTCACACTACCTTATGGCTTGTCAAATCATCACATATCATAGATTTATTATTTATTATTGTTATTATTATTTTTCCTATTTTTTTGCCCTAACTTTTGCCTAATGCTCCTCTCAAAAGAGGTTTTCACATTAGCAAGCTATGTCCCAATTTTTGTATAGCATGCCCCCTACAGAAGTTTTTCACCTTAGCAGGCTACTTGACTTTTGCCTAATGTGCCTCTCAAAAGAGGTTTTTGCACGACCATGTCTTTTTTCAACATTATAGTATGTAGGAAATCCTTATCATTAGATAATTAAAAAATGAATTGCACATAGTTCAGTGATTTTTTTTTTACTTTATGCAAAATAAAATTGCAAGATAACACAAAGGATGTGCACAATGAGTATAACCATACCATTATTAAATGCAATTAAAACTTTATTGAATCATTTAGCACTACAATAGCAAAATAGTTTAACTACATTATTATAGTACCTCTGTTATCAATTAGCCCTCATGGGTTTTCTTAACTTAACATTTTCTCTCAATCCCTTATATTTTTCCACGACAGCCATACATAAGGTTTTTTCCCTAATAGGGTACTCTTAATTTTTCCTAGGTCACTCGCGTCTAGGTTTTCAAACTAATGAGCATTTTTTTAATAGAAGAACTTCTTCAACTGATCGACATTGACTAGTTATTTTAATTCATTCTCTTTCATGTCAGCAATCTTTGTGGCTCCTTTTAATAGCAACTACTTAAGTATGTAGGGACCCTCTCAATAGTGTTTGAATTTTCCTTTCAGATCAAACACAATAATCTTTGACTATTTCAATACCAGCCAGATCACCTTCTTTCAACATCCAGGGCTTAACCTTTTTATTGAAGGCTTTTAAAATATGCTTCAAGTTAATGTAATTGTGGTATAATGCTTATATTCTTTTCTTATCTAGGAGAGCTAATTGCTTATGTTTGTTCTTTACCCACTCTGTTTTAAGTATCTTAGCTGCTAAAGCAACTCTCAATGACTAAACTTCTATTTTAATAGGTAATATGGCTTCTGATCCATATACCAATGAGAGTGGTGTGGCTCTTGTAGAGTTCCTTATCAAAGTCCTATATCCCTATAATGCAAAAGCTAGTTTATCAGCCTAATCCTTATAAGTGTTTATCATCTTTGATAAAAATCCTCTTAAGGTTTTTATTTGTTACTTCCACTATGTCATTAACTTGTGGTCTATAAGGGGAAGACTTGTGATGCTGGATATTATATTTTGTTAACATATCCTTAGTTGCTCTTTGGAATTGTAATCTATTATCGTAAACTATATGGTGTGAAACCCTATACCTATAAATTAGGTGTCTCTTTATGAATTGTGCAATCTACTTTACCCTTACCTAACTATAGAAAGTAGCTTCTACCTATTTACAAAAGTAATAAATCACTACTACAATGTATCTATTACCATGTGAAGCTTTTGAACTTATCTCTCTAATGATATCTATTCCCCAAGCTATAAATGGCTAAGGAGATATTAAGCTATGTAGTTCTACCGATAGAAGGTGGCTCATACCTATATTCATTTGGCATTTTTGACACTTCATTATCAATTTTGCATAGTCGATCTCTATAGTCAGCTAATAAAATACTTGCCTTATAACCTTCTTAGCCAAATTATACCTATTGATATGTGTTCCACAATATCTTACATGTATTTCTTCTAGGATCCTTTCTGCCTCTACTTCACCTACATATCTGAGTTGTAATCCGTCATGCATTCTCTTGTAGAAATAACCTTTATGGCAAATAAATTTCCTTGCTAATATTCTCATTACTGCTTTATCCTTGTTAGAGGTATTTTCTAAAAAAAACATGCTATTCCATATACTATTGGATATCAAAACACTAGGGCTTCCCATTAGATCCCTCTATCACCATAATTTTCCCTTTTTGAAGTAGTACTTGTTAGAGCTATATAACACGATTTATGGGCTTCCCATTAGATCCCTCTATCACCATAATTTTCCCTTTTTGAAGTAGTACTTGTTAGAGCTATATAACATGATTTATCTTATCTTTACTGTAGCATCCTAAAACTTTCGAGTTATAAAGTTTTCTTTTTACAAAAGTGAAAAGTTTTTTTGATGTTTGGACACTGAATAGACTAAAGAAAAAGGATTTTAGGGAGGTGTAAAGATTTTTATGAAAGGTTAATATATATATATATATATGTATATATATATATACATATATATATATATATAGTATATTAAAATAAAAAGGTACAAGGATTTAATTTGAAATTTTCTAAGATATGTTCGAATAATAAAAATAAAGACAAAACACATAAAAAGGGGGTCTAATTTATATTAAATAAAAGAAGAAGGACTAAAGATGAGTTAACCAAAGTAATTTGGTTAATAAATAAAATATGGCAGCCATAAGTTTTAATTAAACAAAGAAAAGTTTGGGACACAGAAAAGAAAATGGAAGGTAGAAGAACAAAAGCAGTAAAGAGGTAGAATAAGAAAGAGGAAAGCAGCAACAATGTCTAGTGGTAGTGCTAAAGTAATGGTGATGCTATAAGTGATAATGGCTCTGACAGCTCTGGTACAGTGATGTAGTAGAACTGAAAAAAAGGAATAAAAGATAAAAGTGAATGAGGCAACGGTGATAGAGAGGGATGGTGGAGGAGGCATCGGTCCTAGTAGGGGTTATAATTAGTAGTAGTGTGATGCTGCCACCGAGCAGTGGAGGTGTTACCTCGGTGATAGTAGCAATGCTGCCACTAATAATAGCTATTAGGAATTTTTAGGCAAGTTTTTATTCTCATTTTCCTTATGTTTTCTTTCATATATTTAAGATGGATATAAAGTTGAATTTGTTAAGTCAATATTTGATAAAGATGAGTGAAATTTTGAAGTTTTAAGGGGGGAAATTGATTGATATTGGTTGTTAAAATTGAGTGGGGTATAATTTGATGTATTATTGAAGAAAATTGAGGTGTTGCACTTGAAACAAGAATTTCATTATAGAATAAGGGTATTGGTTTTTATAACTATATGAAGTTTTAAATGGTTTGAACTTGTATTGAATAAAATTACTATGTATTTTTATTTGAGGGATTTGGTTAGAATAGAACATGAAAGTTAAGTTTTGTTTTGGTATAGTATGGCTATTGTAAGTGTTAAACCTCATTAATGATAAATTTTTAATATATCTACATAAAGATGAGATGTGATTTTATTATTTAGGTAGATCATAGTAGTTTGTAGAGTGGCTAACTATTATGCTTGAAGTGATAAGTCTTTTGTATGGTTGCTGGGATATATAGGAATTAGATGTGTGAGTAGTATAAGTTAGTTATCATGGCTAGATTAGGTTTTTATTGAGCAATTTTTATTTCATGTATGTTGAAGTACTTGATTATAGTAAAAGGAATAAAAGAAAATAGGCTTTTTCAGAGACTTCAATGTTTATGTTGGCTAAATAAGATTCTTGAATAAAAAGGCTTATGAATTTTGGGTTTTTAAGCTTAAAAGTAGTTAAAATAGCTAAAGAGATTTCGATGAACTCCCTAAGGTAAGTATCCATGTTTAATATGTTATAATTTATTTTTATTTATAAGTTTTAAATAGTCCAAGTATAAGAAGGCCAAAAATATATGTGCCTATGTGTAAATTTTTAAGTATGATAAATTTCAATGAAAGGAATAATTTTAAATATAAATAGAGTAGTATAAATAATGTATAGAATATATGTATATCATTATAATTTATGAAATGCGTATTGATGGATTAAATAAGAATTAACATGTGTATGTCTGAATCCTTATTTTTTTCTTAAATGAACATATATATGAGTAGGAATAGATTGAATAAAACCATGTGATGGCAAAATGGCTTTGGTATATGTTTTTATTTATATTTGTATACTTATGTTTGACTTAAATGAGTTTTATTTTAAGTGATGTCTCTATTATATTCTTGGTTGATAAAACTATGTGGACTTACCAATAATAACATTATTAAAGTGATATATTAAAGAAAAAGGGTAATTGATGCTCGAAGAACTATAATGATTTTTACTAGTATAGGCCTGAGAAAAGTAAAATAAAAAAAATTTAGTGTGTTATTTATAAATTAAGAACATGTTAAATATGTTGTGAACCTAGGTATGTTATTAAACATATATTTGCTTTATGGTGTAAGTATTTATGATGACTTATGTATATGATAATGTTTAATGATGTTAGAGGTATCAATTATTGCATTAAACAATATTAGAATGAAATAATTATATATGATGGTATTCGGTTACATGACTTTAAATCATTTGTAACTATGTATGTGGAACACATGTATGTTTTCAAAGGGGTAAGTCCATGAATGGATGAATGTGCTTTTACAAACATGGGTTTAAAGCTAAATTAGGCATGTTATATGGTAAGAAAAGATTATCAATTAATTATGTTGGTTTTTAATGCACGAGAGTGCAAGAATTGTGGTTGGCATAAACAATGGTTTATATGTGTACATATACAAAGATGGTTATTGAGAACAAGGAAGATGATGCATCTTTTAGTTATCTAGGTTGAATAACTAAAATGTAAGTTTGCAAACACCATACATTGCATACGTATGGTTATGAAAGTGTGTGAAATGATATGTATGTACATGTGGGTGTATGTTCTATAAAGGACACCAATAATGATGAATGTTTGAGGAAGGATGTCAATGATCCTAATTAGTATGATGCCATATGAATGTCTTGATGTACATAAGTTATAAGTGTATACAAGAGAAGCCTAAAAGGGCCATATTTCTTATGCACTTATGTGAGATGGTAGGTGTAATTGTATCCATATTGATATGATCAAATGGTTATTTACTATGACTACAATTTGTTGAATTATGTTAAGAACATGACATGATCTAAAATAATGGAATTATATATATATATATATATATATATA
>CANXYI011513288.1:0-15305 GCA_948208565.1 Hura crepitans
CTAGGCCTTATGGCTTTGTCCCTTGGGCAAAGCGTGCAACACGAGAACTTCCCAAGTGGTTACCCATCTTAGACTTGATCTCCCTTTTTAGCTGTTTAACTTTTATCAATTTCTTTCTAGTTTAATCAATTAAGCTTCAAATTCCATTTTGTGTAATCCTATGTTCTTCTAAAGTTCATTCTATGTTAATCATGCTAAATTTATTTATTCATTTGTCATTTAGATTTTTCTTATAATTCGATAGCATAACAACCATTTGGGTCCTTAAACAAAATTTTTAATCTATCATAAGCATTTCTATATTCAATTCTACCTCTCCCGAAGCCATCTGGTCCCCTAAAATCAGCCTATCATTAGCCTAATAATCAGTAAACATAAGCCTCAAGCCACAAGTATAAATATCAATAGACTCTCAGGCTCTTATTGTTAGTGCATATCAATAGAGTCTCAGGCTCATATTAATCTAGGCATTAATTTAGTTTATTTCCAACCTAGTTTACATTTATTGATTTACAACACATGTCCCTTTTCATACACAGGAAACCCATTTTCCCACCTAAGTACATGGAGTGCAAAACTATTTAGTATTACATTATAAACCTTCTAATACTATCATTTGAACTTCACTACATGCTTCCCGAGGCTATGTCTCTATCCTGGTTACTTGCACACCAAAATGGGTACGTTGAGTATACAAGATACTTAGTGGTGAATTTAAGCAATTAAATCATGTCATCTGATTCATTTATGCGTACACATGCATAAGAGCTAGTTATTCAGATTCTTATATTCAATTTAGAATATCTATGTGCAATTTACTAACTTGCCCTCACATTTATATGTGGAAATTTATCAACTATTCACTCATTTTTTAGTCATGAAAATCATTCCTTTAAACTATTTTTCATAGCAACATTCAATGGTTTAATTATAAGCTCAAATCGGTCACACTAGCAAAATTACCAAAATACCCTTAAGGCCTTTCTAGGTTGTTTAGTAAATTTTAACTTAATTAAATCAAGTATAGCAGTTAATAGTACTCATGGCATGCATAATTCATATTTACCTGGTCATTGCATATCATATAAGTAAAATTATTGAATTGCCTTTAGGCGGGTATCCATGCACTTTAATTAGTTAATGGTGTTAATTTTTGAAATTTATCATGTACTCATCATTCTTAAAGTATATATTACTTATTTGATAAACTCAACAGGTCCGACTAGAAAGCTGACACTTAAATACACTAGACCTAGAGGGAACTAAAGCTATGCAATGGTCCATATTCTAGACCCTGACCACTGCACTAGCCTGGTCTGTATAATAAATAGTGTATCAAACTATGTAGTGATCCAAGCTCTAGACCCTGGCCGCTGCACCAGCCTAGTTTGTAAAATAAATAATGTAAACTATATAGTGATCCAAGTTCTAAACCTCAACCATTGTACTAGCCTAGTCTATAAAATAGACAATGTAAACTATGTAGTGATCCAAGTTTTGGACCCTGACCATTACACCAGCTTGCTCTGTAAAACAAACAATGCAGCAACTGCTAAGTCCCTAAGTTAACTAGTTAACCTATCTAGTGGGTGTCAAACTAATTAGACAAGTAGCTTATTTTATGTCCGTTTATTAACCAATAGTGTTATTATAATATTTAAGTTGCAATAATAGATAGTTATAAATTTTATTACACAGTTTATTTTTTAGCCAGTCTGATATAGCCACATTTTGCCGCTACCAGGTAAAATGCCCAAAATAATTTTAAGAACTATTATTACCAATATTCAAGGTTTAATATGTCTCAATTTATCATAGCATTATTTCTTATGAAATTAACATTTTCTATCTAGTGACTTTTGGTTCAGGTAATGGTCAACTAGACAGTTATAGGTCATTTCAGTGATAATTTCAAGGTTCATTTCTAGGACTATATTAAGTCCAATTTTAGTGCAGTTTTTACCATTTTATTTCTCGTATTCATAGGCCCCAAGTAAATACATTTCTAGGCCAATTCTATAGGTATAAAGCCACCATAGATAATCACATATGATAGCCTTGATAGGCACAAATTATAGGCACATTATGTACTCACAAGCCATAGCCCTTAAAGGCAAATTTTTAAGTCAGTTTTCATGCCTTTTATAGTCAAATTTAAGTTCACATTCAAGTCATCTTTTATGCCATTTCTTGATTTCATTTCATGCCTTGTTAAGTATGTATATTAACTAAATTTATACTGCCTAATTTTGGTGAAGTTTTCATTAGTGTAATCATTATGGCATAGGCCCTAAGCCAATACATCATTAGGCCAAATTCAAGGCTACAATCTATACACCTATGGCATTCCATGTTAAGTCCAATTTTATGTCCATAAATCATAATTCAAAGTTCATTTTTAAGTTGCCATTTATGTCACAATTGAGGGCCAGTGACCAAGTCATTTTCATATGCTTTTGTCCAATAATTGATATCCATTTCTAAGTGTGTCATCCAAACTTTTTCAAGGTTCAATTTATGTCTAATGCTTAAGTCATCAAAGCATATATCCATGGTCTCAAATGAGATTAATTTTCATATTAATTTATCCTCCCATAGCTCTCGGGTACTAGGAAAAATAACCCTAATTCCATATACTTTTTTACATTGCACCAACATACATTCACTCCTAGATGCCACTAACACAATTACACACACATAAACTCAATTCCATGCTGATGCTACTAGTTTACATATACATAGGGCATTGATCAAATAAAAGTGCACCTTTTAGCCATGTAATACCCTCGAATATGCACATGGAATGTGTGTGCCATAATGAATTCGAGCTACAACCACTTCAAGTCACCTTAAGACATGAAAATGAACCCCTAAGCCTTATTTAATCAAGTATATAGTCACTTTAACCCCTAGATATAGGTACAGCTAGCAAGCAAATTCGACACCTATTCATAATTTCCTCAAACAACACACACCTCATTCACTAAATCATCAAATTTCATTATTTAAGTTGAGGTTTTAACCCCTTAATTACATATTTAATTACCTTAAGGTACTGTCTAGCCACTAAAAGGCCTCATGTCATAAATGAAATCCACTAAATTCACTTACTACTTAAGAACACACTTGACCCTTAAATTTTGGTTGATGCCTAGTCCCAATGGTGACTTTGTTTGCCCTTTCCAGCCCTCTTTTTGCTCCACTAATGCCTCAATTAGCTCACAAACATACACAAACTAAGTTAAGTATGCTTTAGCACTAATTTGTAACCAAAAATTAGGAGAAAAGGGGAAGAAAAACTATAAAACTCATATCACAACACTATTCTAGACTGTCTCTATCAAGTAAACTTAAGGGAACTTTATCTCCCAATTGAGAGCCCCTTTCTTCATCATTCTTCTTCCTTCAAATCATTAATAGGCTAAATTGAATTTAGAAACTAGAATCATGAACTTTAGGTTAAAAATGAGGAAGAAATGGCCAAATGAAAAGGGAGGTGGCGTTTAGGTTTCTTTGGTGGTCTAAACTAATAAAATTTAGAGAATTCTTTCTCACAATTAAGATCTCCTTTTACTCTGATTCTTTTTCCCTTTGATGCCTAATACCCCAACTTATACTTAAAAACTAAAATAGAGTGATTTAAAGAAAAATTGAGAAAATTATGGGTTTTCAATGACAAAGCTGGCGTCTAGAGCCAAGGCAGCGAAGGGAGAAATTTTTTTTTTCTAATGAGTTTTTAACACTTGTCAAAGCATTTAAAGATGTGGCATGGCTCTTAAGCTAGCTGGCCTAATACGGGTGGGTCCCTAAGCACCTGAACTATCTCGAAATGGTTTATTTTTTTTATAGAACTTCAAAAATTCACCAAAATTCAAATGGACCTCAAAAAATTATACCATTTGTTTTAAAATTCCTCATTTAATCCCAATTACTTGCTTGCAAATTTTTATGGTGAAATTCAATCGATAAGGTAGTATTCACACTCCCTCGATTTAAATGGAAACTCAAAAATTATGAGATTTCACAAATGATCTTCATTTTTGAAAATTCTTTCACCATTGGACTAAGTGCAATTTTTAAGATTCAGGGTGTGATATTTTTGGGTCTATTTGGGCACACATCTAGTTAGCCCCGGCTTGAAAAATTTTTATTGGTTCCGCTAAATTTTTAAATTTCAATATTTTCATCTATTTAAAGCCCCCCTAAAGTTTTATGACTAGTGTTACTACCTTTGTGCACATGCAAGTGTCCCGACACCCCAGGCCCAATTCCTGGACCTATTGGCACAATTCACAGAGCCTCAATGCATAGGCATTATAGTTCTTCCCCTTTTAAGAAAATTTCTTCCTTGAAATTCTCTAAAGTAGTACTTATGGATACTGAGCCAACATAGGTGCTTTTGGCTCCCATGTAGCCCTTAGATAGTATCCATACATCACTGAAAAAGCTATATTATTTTCACCGACATAACTACATAACATTTCATAGAACCCCTAGCCACCCGCAATGAGGTTTCAAATTTAAATACATTTTTATACTTCCCAGTGCATAAAACGAGGAGCTTTATATGCCTTATTCAGCATTTTATGACCTTGAGTTATCTATGTTAAGTATACATAACCTATTTTGATAGTATAGACCTTCATCCTCTGTCAATTCAAACCCTATGGAATTCCCCTCTTTAACCTTACTTACAACTTGAACTAGCTAGTCATCTTGCATTTGAGTTTCCTTAATCCATTAATTAAACTCTGAATTAACTTGCAACTCAACTAGAATAACATTTTTACCATATAGTTATTGTCTCCCAATTTTTAAAGCAAATATAGTAGTAGCTATCTCCAAGTTGAGTATAAGATAACTTCTCTCATGTAGATTCAACTATCTTAGAGCATGAGCTACTACATTTCCATCCTGCATCAATATATAGCCTAAATCTTGTAGTGAAGCATCACTATGCCCTATGAAGTCCTTACCCTATTCCAATTAAGTTAAGGTATCAGAATAGAGGGAAGATGGTAAAGGCCTTATATGCAGGGTCTTGGTACACTTTATCAGCATTCTTTTGGGTATTAAGGGATTAGATCCCATCAAAACTCTGAAGTTAAATGTGTTTTAGTGAGAGTAGTACTAATATGGGTGACCACTTATGAAGTTCTTATGTTGCACCATTTGTCCATGGGATAAATCCATGAGGCTTAGTGGGCCGAAGCAGATAATACTAATAAGGCGGGCTGAGCTATTACAATTGGTATCAAAGCCTGACCCTCCTTAGTATGGGTATGATAGCAAGGATGCTATGTCCTAAGGTAGGGGAGGACCACGCTTAGGTGGATAGGTAACCTATCCTATAAAATGTGATGAGTGAGGATGCTATGTTTAAAGGTGGGGTGGCCACGCTTAGGATAGATAGGCAACCTATCCCATATTTGAATCAAGGGAATATGGTGAAGGCCTTCAAAGTAAAGCCTTGGTTAGCACACTTTTGGGAATTAAGGGATTAGATCCCATCAGAACTCCAAAGTTAAACATGTTTTGGTAAGAGCAGTACAAAGATGGGTGACCACTTAGGAAGTCCTCGTGTTACACCCTTTCCCTAAGGGATAAAGCTATAAAGCCTGATGGGCCAAAGCGAACAATATTGACCAGGTGGGTTAGGCCGTTATAAAGATACTAGTAATGCTTAGGTAACAATTACCTTATCACTTATAGGAATCATGAGTATAGGTCCATGATGGATGACATGTTTATAAAATAAACCATATAATGTATTGGCTACATTTTTACATTTAGAACACTATCCACACACTTAAGGCATGGTTACACTAGATAGGTATAATTTATACATTAAAGGGAGTAGACTATTAAGTGATAACACATTAGTTATATTACAGGGTACATGTATATTAGCTAGAACCATATTAGGCAAAGACCATAAAAATATGGTTAGATAGTAGTGCATCTTACAATATATTACTTACATGATAGGTGGCATGATAAGTGGGATACATTTTAGCTTATAAGGGCAAACTTCAAGTATAACACTACTACAGGCTAAGGATAGAAAAGGGGGAGGCATCCTTGACATATATACTTCTTACTCCTTTAATTATGGACTAAACTAGCCCTAGAAGGACATTTAGATGACCATATTTATAGATACTTATATCAATGTATTTTAGTCCACTCTTATTTAGTAAGCTTAAGCTACCTATAAAATTGGTACTGTGGTTAATATCACACTTAATAAACTTGTGTGAATAGTATGCTTAGTGACATGTGTACCTTATTTATACATTATACCACATCTAATATAATTATGAAGCATCTTTGTTGTGCATGACTTCATGGACATATAAGTTAAGTTAATTGCATACATCTTTCTTGTGCATGACTTTAGAGACATATGAGTTAAGTTAATTACATACTATTCGACTCCCTTTCTTTTTAATGCTGATCAAACTGAAACAACCAAAGAATAGACCCAAATCTCACTCCTTGAGTCACGAATGATGAGAAGAAAATTATAGGAATCTTAAGCTTTTCCTATTTGACTAGCCTAGAGAGTCACATATCTTATTATTATGACTTTTATTAGGAAAAGTAAAAACCCATTTTATTAACAAAACACTAATGGACTAGGTAAAAAATGATTTTGATTATTGTTATAACATGAAAAAATCATTTTCTACCTATTACAACATTCATAAAATGTGCAAGGAAATAATTAAAATGAAAATAGATTACATGAAAATTGCCTAAAATACATTTTAACTAAATAAAAATAAAAATTACATTTGAAATATCCTAAAATACAATCTAATAAAATAAATAATGATAAAGAGAATAAGTAAAAGAAAATAAAAAGCAAAGACAAAGGCAATGAGAGATGAAATAAAAAAATAAAAGGATGGTAAAAGGCTACTTCCTAAGTGTTTAGTGAAATGGCAGATAGAAACGGCAATTAGGTCCCAACAAATCAAACAACTCGCATCATAATAAAATTAAGATGTTAGTATGTGAAGTAAAATAGACAGATGAACAAAAATAAAATGAAATAAATAAATACAACAAAAATAATGTATAAATAATAAATTATCACATCTAACTGGTAGATGGATAAAAGAGAAAGAAAAAAAGAAATAGGAAAAGGTCGGTCGACCACCGTGTATATTTGCCTTTAGAAAAAATCTCGAAAAGATTGAAAAAATGAGCAAAAAAATCATTAAGAAATATAAAAATGCTATTTGGAAAGCCTTTTTTAAGTTTTTGATGCACAGATTTCGAGAAAAAGTTCTCCCTTTTATAAAATCCACTTTCAGTATTTATACACAATTCTCAAGGTAGAAAAAGGCCATTTTAGAGGTCAAATTGGTCATTTTTCGCAAAATGACCATTTTAGGTGTAAAATAGCCATTTTCCCCTTTGTAATGGTCATTTTAGCGAGGGTGAAGCCCCCCATGATATAGATTAAAAAAAATTCAAAGTTTGGGAAAAATGGCCATTTTGATGAATATGGCTATTTTTTTAAGTAAAATGGCCATATTCATCAAAATGGCCATGTTTCCAGAACTTTGAATTTTTTTTTAATCTATATCGAGGGGGGGTGGGGCTTCATCCCCACACCCCCTTCATTTTAGTGTTAGGTATCGAGCTTCGGCCTATTATCCCAATCCCTCAAAACACTACAGACATCTATTTTTCTCACATTTCGAGTTGCACATCGAGATTTTTTAGGTTAAGTAAAGACATAAAGGAAAATTTTTAAAGAAAACTTTGAGATCTTCAAACTAGATGTTAATAACCCTATTTATTAAGATTTTTATCTTTTATCATCATTAGGCAATTCGAACATGGGAGCCCTAAAAACCGAGTGTCTACAGTTGCCCTCTATTTTGGGGAGGTGACTATAGAGTGTGTGAGCCCTTATGTACCTCATGGGATGACCCTTTTATAGGTGTTCTAAAGTAGAGTCATTACAATTGAAGTTAATTGGATTTAGGCAATGCTGAAGACATTGCACCCAAAGTTGATTTTTTTTACTTCAAACAGTGCTAGAGACATTGCATCTAAAGTTTTCTTAATTCAGGCAGTGCTTGGAGACATTACACACAAAGTTGATTTAACTCGAGCGGTACTTTGATTTTTTGCTTCAGGCAGTGCTGGAGACATTACATCTAAAGCTGACTTTTTTCCCTCAGACAATGCTGGAGACATTGTATCCAAAGTTTGACTTGATTCATGCAGTGCCTAGAGACATTACACTTGAAGTTGAATTTTTGCTTTAAACAGTGCCTAAGACACTGCATCTGAAGTTGATAGGATTTGGGCAATGCTAGAGATGTTGCACCTAAAGTTGATTTTTTTACTTTAGATAGTGCTAGAGACATTACATATAAAGTTGACTTGGTTTAAGTAGTGTTGGACACATTGCACCCGAGGCTGATTTTTCCTTTAGACAGTGCTAAAGACATCACATCTAAAGTTGATGGGATACAGGCAGTGCTGGAAACATTGCACTCAAAGTTGATTTTTTTCTTCAAACAGTGTTGAAGACATTTCATCTAAAGTTGACTTGGGTCAGGCAGTGTTAGAGATATTGCACCTGAGGTTGATTTTTCCCTTCAGGCAGTGCTAGAGACATTGCATCTAAAGTTGATAGGATTTGAGCAGTGTTGTTTTGTTGTTTGCTCGTCATTTGTGATGTTACATAGAAAATTTAGCTTGCCCCCTATGTACAAAAAGAAGGTGAAATATGTTAGTCATTAGAGGACATTAGCATTATAGATGCATGTCTTGTGTGAGTGCATTATTGAATTCACATCATAGTTATGAAAATAATTTTTTATGTTTTTTTCTCTTTGTCTTTTCTCTCCTTTATTATTATTTTTTTCTTCATGTCTTTTGCATTATAATTCTAGTTTAATCATTCATTTTGCTGATTTATCAATGTCCTAACAAACAGATAAAGGCAATGAACAAAATATGACAATTTTATGAATGAAAGCTTTTGAGTACAAAATTTTTTGTCCTAAACTAATATGTAAATAAAAAAGATAAAAAAAGGCCTAAGAAGCTAGAGGGTGTCTCTAGGCCCAAAGCATCTAGAGCTCTACCTCAACTGTGTCTAGCATTCTAGATGTCTTATGATGAGATTCATTAATCCTCATGTTGAGGTTTGCATGAATATAATGGAGCTGTTCTATCATCTGGGCTTCTAAGCCCTATAAAAGAGTCTCAAAATAAGGTGGAGGAGGTGCTAAAGAAGATGTGTTGTCCTCATCTATCCTCTATCTCCAAGTTGGTCACTGGAAAGGTGAGTCTACATGTAATAGCTCTGTAAGATCGATGGCAAAGTGTTCATCTTCTCCTCATTGCTCTCCTGGTTGCTCATCTAGCTTAGCCTCTATTAGTAATCTATGTCTTACTATCATTTATGAGTTGGACTTTATGATCCTAATAGCTATACAGGTATTGCCGTTGACCCAAAGCTACTGCTAAAGGGCTGTACTACGATGTTGCTCTAGGATGCCCAGTCTTAGCAAGATAGCTGTGATGACTCCTCCAATAACAATCCCTTTGCCAGGGGATCTACTAGCTTGATGTAGATGCTTAAGAATGGTCCACGCTAGGTTAAACTGAATACTATGTTCCATAGCCTGAAGCCCATATAGCTCGATCCAGTACACTTAACCAGCACTGTCCACATATCTTAGGTAACTTATAACAGAGACTTTATATATGTAGCAGTGGATAAGATCTCTAATGGATGATACCTTAGTCTAACTAGCATTATAGAGCATGCTAACCTAACTGTGGTACTCTAAATGCTTTTTTAGACTCTCTATGATCTTTGTATCCCTATCAACTAGTAAACAGAGTAGCCCGGTGAATTGTAGGAATGATATCTAATATTTGGTTTCAAGGGTAGTGAAATGTATGGCAATGTGTCGCTTGGGTGTGCTAGGCAGAAGTGGAATGTGCTCAAGAACTCTAAGGTGATAGTTAGATATATGGCACACCTCCGAAAATAAAATTCCTACCATCTTACTTATGGCAGCAATTAATCTACTCTCTTAAGCATGCTTAAATCCCTAAGGGTTTGCATACATAAGTAGTAGTTCCCAACCTATGTAATTGTCGAGAGGTGTTAGAACCACTTAGCCTCCTCATCACTAAGCCAATCTAGTATTACCACATGCTCGAGCATGGGTTAGTGACATGGGCAGCTCTGTTGGTATTATAGAGACATGGTTGTGTATGTATAATGTTTTTTTTGGTGAAATGGTACAAATGGTGAAAAGCTAAAAATGTATGAAAATGACAAAAATAGAAAAAAGGCAGCCTTAAATAATGTCAGGCAAAAACAACTATTTTTCCTAAAGCAAAATAACCATTTTGGCCTTTGGAGAAAGGCTATTTTTGGCCTTGAAAACCGCTATTTTGAGGCTGAAAATAGCCATTTTGAGCATTGAAAATGGCCAATTTTGGCTAAACCAAAGTGCCCATTTTCAAGTGGAAAATAACCATTTTTAATGAGAAAACATCTATTTTCACTCAAAATGCCCGTTTTCAAATAGAAATCACTCTTTTTGCCCAAAAATGCCCCTTTTTCACTTTGTAGGCTATAAATGCACTAATGTATGCATAGATCCTTGTGCCACTTGAGTTTTTCATTTTTTTTGTAGCAATGAGGGATGAATTTCTTCAAAAACTTCATAAAATTCTAGATCTCCCGTCTATAAGGGTGACTTCTATTCTAGCTCCCTATAGTGGCTTGAAATTTCTTTAAAGAGTTTGTCTTGATCTGTCTTTCCTCAGAGCTACTACTCAATTTTAGGACCTATAATTCCATGTCTTTTGATTTTCACATCAAGAATTATACCCCCTATCTGAGGAGTTTGCTGTAATCTTAGGTGTCTTATTCTTTCGATACACTACCTTACTGTCCGACTTGCATTCTTTACTACCCATATGAAGTGGTTGATGTGTTGGGTGTACTACCATTAGTCGCTCTTAGATAGGTCCTAAGGAGAGAAACAATCTCTTCAAATCCACTGTTAGCCTATATTGAAGGTTAAACTGACATTCCATCCCTTAGTATGGGTTATTCATCTTTTTCTCCAAGTACATAACAGTTTCATTTGAAGCCTATTTTGGAGATTATCAGCTGTTCAATGTGGTCAACGGTTTGATGAAGGTCTTGAATCCTTTTCCCTTAATTCTTTCTAAAACAATCCTCAGCCTTGAGGCTGTGCAATTTATAGAAGCGGAGTTTTTTTTGTGGAAGTGCACTTTTACTTCAAGTTTTTTTTTTAAGAATAGACCACTCCAAAAGAGGTTTTCACCTTATCCTTTAGTCTGTCTTTTGCCTAGAAAGCCCTTTCAAGTTTTTATTCCTAGCAAACTTTTGAGGGCAGATTGCCTTTATGAATTTTCATCCTATCCCTTGCTTAACTTTTCCTTAAGATGCCTTTATAGGTTTTCATTCTGAACAACATTTTTTTAGGTCTAGTTAAAAGAGCAACTTCACCTATTGTATAAACTCCCCCTCATGTCTTTAGATCTTATAGTCTAAAGCATTTGCTATCTTGTGTCATCATGTGTCATTTTACAGATGTTGAGCAATGAGTCCTTTGGCTCTATTCTTTAACCGATGATAACATAATCTCTAAGAACTTCTAGATTTCCTTATAGGATGTCTGACATAGCAGCACATCAGGCTGTGTCCTTTTAGTTGGTTTTTATAAGGTTACTTTTTGCATCCCTGACCAATGTGTGAGGTAGTTTGGTGAGACCAAAGGTAGAGTTACTTGCCCATTATCCTTTAGAGGTGGAGATCTATCTATCACCTGTTACCCATTCTTTAAGCCTTTCTCAGGACAAATAGACCTAATGCTTGAAGATAGGCAGTGAGAGTAGTAATAAGAGGTAGAAGACCTGATTTTTTTTAACATGTGTATAAAGATATATTCCTTCAATTTATAAAATGTTCAACTAAGCTTATTAAAGTGGTCATATCTATCTATATCATATTGGCATTTTATGATAATCAAAATAAGACATTAATACAGAAACACATTTCCTTATTTAATTAATGGAGATCTTAATTACATCTTAAACTTTTGTCATCAATTAGCCCTTATGAGTTTTCTTACTTGACCATTTTCTCTCAGCCCGTAATTGTTGCATAGGATGCTTTTTTTCGATTTTCACCTTATCGGGGCGCCTATTTTTAGGAAGGTCGCTATTTTTTGGTTTTCATCCTGTAGGGCTATTTTTCTCTTTTTTTTCTCATTTATTTGTCTTTAGCCATAGAACTTTTTTAATCTATCTACATTCATATGCTCCTTTAACTCATTTCCATCATCATTTATAAAAATTATAGTGCCCTTTTATTCATATCGATTTCCTTTTAGTGGGCTTTTCAAATCAAAATAGTTGAAGACCCAACCCAATCCTCACTCCTCGAGTATCAAAAGATGAGAAGGAAACTAAAGGAATCTTGAGCTATTCCTATTTGATTAACCTACGAAGAGTGAGTCAAGCACCATAAGGTAGGAGTTGCCACCTGACCAGAGTTAATAAATACCTTGTAGGGCTAAAACTAGAGCGGTTCAAAACCCTACTCTTATTTATACCCCAAGTTAATATACAAGTTTGGTTTGAATTTATAATATTATTCTTTTTCTCAAATGGTATTTTGCAATTAAAATAAATCATGTGTTCACATATGAGCAATCACAAAGCATATTTATGAAAGATAAATAGGTGCTTGAAGTTGAAATATCATACATGAAATCAGGCAGTTGATTATTTTGAGAACTTCGGTTCTTGGATGCCAATTTTAGAAAATTGATTTCATCATCATAACTTTTATTAAGAAAATTCTACTTTATTAACAAAGCACAAATTAATTAGGTATAAAATAATTTTGGTTATCTTTTCCATGTGCAAAAATCATTTTCTACCTAGTAAAGCATTCGCGAAATATATCGAGATTGAAATTAAAAATATCATACAAGAAATCAGGTGATTAATTAGCTTAAGAACTTTGGTTCTCACATGTCAATTTTAGGAAATAATTTCTATTATTGTGACATTTATTAAGAAAAATCAAAACCTATTTTATTAGCAAAACACTAATTAATTAAATAAAAAATGTTTCGGTTATCTTTCCAACGTGCAAAAAATCATTTTCTACTTATTACTGTATTCATGGAATATATAGGGAAGTAATTCAATAATAAAAATATATTACTTGGCAATTACCTTCAATACATGCTAATTGAATAAAATTATATTTTAGAACATCTAAAATACAATATAGCTAAAGCGAGTGATAATAAAGGAAATCAACAAAAGAAAAACAAAGTATAGAATAAAATAGACAGTAAGAAATAAAAGGTCATTAAAAGGTTACTTCATTGAGATTTAAAGAGGTGGTTAAAAGAAAGGACAATCAGGTCCTAATAAATTAAACAACTCACATCATAATAAAAATAAATTATTAGTATATAAAGCAAAATAGATAGACAGATAAAAATAAAATAATAATGAGCAATCATACAAATATAAATATATTGCACAAATAAATTATCACAACTAATTGGTAGATGGATAAGGCCTAAAGAAAAATAAAAATAGTAGATAAAATGGTCTGTTGGCCCCTTATGTATATATACCTTTTGAAAAGATCTCGATCGGACTGAAAAATTGCAACCAAATATTTAGAAAATCTCTAAAAAAATGGTGTTTCTTAAGTATGTTTTTGCTTTTTTGTGTCTTTTCTCTTTCCAAAATAATCATCTTTTTGAAAAAAAAACATTTTTAAATTTATGCATGCTTCTCAAGGTAGAAAATGTTGTTTTGGGGGTGAAAATGGCTACTTTCAGAAAAAACAGCCACTTTGGCAGGCAAAAAAGCCATTTCCCTCGCAAAAACGGCCCTCTTTTTGCAAAATGGCCATTTTGCTTATGAAAATAGCCATTTTTATGATTTTTTTAATTTGTAATATGGGGGGCTTCACCCCTTGCTCCCCTCTGGGCATCAGTGTTGGGTATCGGGCTTTGGGCCTATCGGATTGAGCCTTCAACCCACTATAGATGCTTGTTTTTCTTGTGTTTTGAGTCACACTATGAGATTTTTCGAGTTAGGCAAGAACTTAAAGGAAAATTTTTAAACAAAACTTTGAGATCTTTGAACTGGAAGTTAAAACCCTTTACTTATTAGGATTTTCATCCTTCCATCATCATCATCAGGCAAACCAAACATACGAACCTTAGAGACCTAGTGTCTATAGTTGCCCTTAACTTTGGGGAGGTGACTACAGAGTGTGTGAGGTGACACCCGAAGATGATTTGATTTAGGAAGTACTCTGTGACATTGCACCTAAATTCATGTAGTGCTGCGAGACATTACACCGAATGATGATTTGGTTCGGGTAGTGCTCTAAAACATTACACCTGAACTCAGGCAATGTTGTGAGATGTTGCACCCAAAGTTAATTTGGTTTAGGCAGTGCTTTGAGATATTACACCTGAACATGATTTGGTTTAGGTAGTGTTTTAAGACATTACACTTGAGCTTAGGCAGTGCTGTGAAATGTTGCGCTCAAAGATTATTTGGTCTGGGCGGTACACTAAGACATTGCACCTGAATTTAGGCAGTGTTATGAGATGTTATACCCGAAGATGATTTGGTTTAGGTAGTGCTCTAAGATATGGCACCTAAATTTGGGCAGTGCTGCGAGATATTGCACCTAAAGATAACTTTGTTGCTTCAGACAGTGCTGGAAACCTTGCATTAAAAGTTAACTTTTAAAAAGATTTATTAATGATGAGTTGTCATTCTTGCCCCCCTGCGATTGAGCAACTAATGATAGATTGATGTTAGTGCATTTGTGATGTTGTATAGTAGATTTAACTTACCCCTTATGTAAGAAAGAATGTAGATGAAATGTATTAGTTATTAAAGGTTATTGACAGCATGGATGCATGTTATATGTGAGTGCACTTTTGAATTCATGTCATAGCTTTATTATGTGGAAATTTCTTTTTTGTCATCATGATGACTGCCCCATAAATGATTTTTTCATAAGTCGTCTACTTTTCAAAGCATAGTCTTTTAGTGTCCTAATGCTACTATGTACAATGATAGATTAAAAAGAGATATAAGAAGAGCTAAAGCTCGAGTAGATGTCTTGAGGCATAGAGTGACCAAATCTTAGTTTCAGTTGAATATAATGATATGTGCCATACAGGTATCCTTAATCCTTATGTCTAAATCACATCACTACATCACTA
>CANXYI011513312.1:0-10384 GCA_948208565.1 Hura crepitans
ATATATATATATATATATATATATATGAATGGTGTAGTTTGTTGTGTCTGTTTTATGATGGGTTTGAGACCCTGTGATGCCTACATGCCTTTGATGCCTGTGATGGCTATAATGCATGTGCAGTGATCTTGTTTTTGTGAATGTTGAGTTGAGAGGACCAAATGGGTCCATGTGGATGTGAAGTGATGATTGATGTATATAGAAATGTGATTTCTTTATAAGAAAATTTTTGGCTTTTAACCCAAGTAGCTATTATACTGCTCGATTTTTTATAAAATATTTTTAAAATGAAACGAAAGTTTTTAACAATGTATTTTGACTAATAAAATGACAAAATAATGAAATATTTGAGAAATAATTGTCCGATATGTTAATTATAATGGAATCACTAAATGTTAAATGAATGGAAGTCAAGAGCAAATTTTAGGATGGGTGACCATATGGGAAGTAGGTCTCATATCAGGTTTCTTTAGGAATTGGGTAAGGGTGTTAGAATAATGTATGTTTACAAAGTGTGAGTTCTCATGAATGTAAGAAGTTTATGTCGTAGAGTAGGTATAGTATAATGTTATGCATGTGTATACAAACAGAAAAAAATGATACATGTTAGGATGTATAAGGACATACACATGCAATTAAACCTTTTAACCTTATTACTCCCATACACATGGTCATAGTAATTCTTTCTAAGCAGGCATACCAAAGCATAACCAAGGGATACTTAGGTTTGATTATGGGTCAAAATAGGCCTAATGACTTCTCATATTTAAAGCAAATGCAAGTATAGTGGCCCATGAAATTTAAGCCTTGTTTAAGGTGTAATTAGGCTGGGACCATTCTAGATAAAAGGCACAATAGGCTTGGCCCCACTTCAAATAATGTTTAATGTAATAGGCACACATAGTAATCATAATGCAATCACAAAAATCTTAGGGTCATATAACTTTGGGGAAGTTACCAAGCTTAACTATAAGGGCTCATTATCTAGTCCAAAAATATTTTATATTTCCCATAAGCAAAGGCCCCTCATAACGGGTCTTTCTAATCAAGGATAATAGTGATCGATTAGTTCATCATTTCATATACCTAAAGGTATGAGGCTTATGAGTGATGGATATTCTAGCAAGTCCACATTCTTAAATGAAAAATGGGTTCATGGTTCATAACACCATACATGGTAAAAAAAGGACACAACATATATAAGATCCAAAGCATGGGACTGATAAAAATTACAATATTAGAAGTCATATTATTTGCGCTCTTTCAAATTAAATTCTTAGAACTTAGCATAGTTGCCATTGTAGATTTATTGTATTTTTATTAAGGATAAGATGGTTAGTGTTTTGGAGTCACTGCTTAGCTTCACACTATGTCCACTGATCTTTTGCCTAGAAAGGGTTCAAAAGTAGATCTTATTAATTCCCTAATAATATACCTCTCTTTATATTATAACCTTTATCAATCCCTTATCTTGCAATCCAGCATTATAATTAAAGCATTCAAGTCACTTTTTCACTTAGAGAAAATAAATTGCAATATTTAAAATATACAACAAGCATTAGTGCATATTAGACATTCACAAATTGAGTCATTCATTAGTTGTTGTTTGACTTAACAACTACTCATAATTCCATAAGAATTAGAGATAATTGCCCAACTCCCATCTGTAAAAGATTGGCTATGGTTAAAATACATTTCTATGTGCCTTTTTTTAACGAAATATCTAAATCATGTTATTAAGAAAATACCAATTGAATATGTAGAAAACCATTAATTTAATGTTAGGCTTTTGGTGAGTAAAATAGGTTATTAATCTAACTATTACAACCCAAAATAGTTAAAAGAAATAAAAGGTATAAAACCAAATAAACAAATAAAGAGTAAGCTATTTGGTCCCGTCTCTGTGTTGTCAAGTTCATGTGGACTCATTAAGGCTCTAATCCATGTCCTTGTAGAGTACAATGTATCATGGCTAATATGTCCGTCCGAACCTCCTAACTAGTAAGAATGGTCACTTTTATACAGCTCAAGGAGAAAGGTTAGTACTACAAATAATGGTCCATGAGGACATAAGAACAATATTAAATAGAATGATAACAACTTGTATGGTACAAACATGAATAATAATGATGCATACGTAAATGATGATTATAACTAAGAGAATGATGAATTAATTATGTAAAGGAAAACATAATGGTAAATATAGATATTCATAAAGACTGGAATTTGGAACATACGTCTATACAGACTGCACTCCTCCTGAAAGGGAGTCCATGCAGATCATACATTAATTCCATAATATTAATAATATACATATAAAGGAGTAGAACAATCATACAATATGATAATAGCATACAATCATGTCAACATGGTAAGCATAATACATTGAAACATAGTTTACAAACTAAATAAAAAATTGTTATCGAATAATAGTCCACACGGACATTAGATCATGCACATATCAATTTATTAAGTTCGTACAGACCTTTTCATAAGTTAACATAAGTCCGTGTGATTAAAGTGTCAATTACATAATGGTTAGATCATTTTAATAGGCAATTACATATGATTATAACAATTCAAAATAATAACCTACTTCATTAAATGATGTGGGGTTTACATATAATCACCTAACATATGATTAATCATAGGAGATCACCAGTTTATAGAAGCAACATGAATAAATGAAGATGAATACAAATAGAGGCCTCAGATCTTACCTTGTATATAAGCTTTAAGCTACAAGACAAATGTTTGATTTTGGAAGAATAATTAATTTAGTGAGGATTTAGAACTAGTAGAGTGAATCTTGCTTTGGAGTCTTCGCCTTAGACTCTCAAGATTTTGGGATTATTCTTAATGATTGTTGGTTGGTAAAATAAGTTGATGGAAAGGGTATTTATAATAGTGTTTCTAGGGTGTATTCCCATCTAGAAAGAGGATGAATCCTAGTAGGATTAGGAATTAGAGTTCAAATAGGAAGACTACACTTCTGGATGCTTTTTATCGATAACTTTATAAAGAATTTGGTCACTAGGTCCATGTGAACCTAGGCTTTTGGGTTCACTTGAGCAATTTATGGGCCTTAGGCCTAATTTTAGGTTGAGTCTATGTTAGTTCGTGTAGACATGGGCTTTTAGTTTGTAAAGGTGAACCATATACTAAGATAGTCTATACAAACTAGGGTTTTAGGTTGCATACCTTATTACTTGAGCCTATCTCTGGTTATCTCTATACTTAAGCCCTCGACTTTTGACACAGATTCACATTTTTTCCATAATTCGGGTTGCACTTTGAGTATTTTAGGTTGGCTTAAAGTCTAAATCCATAGGAAAGTTTTAGATCCAAAATCTAGGCTTTTAAACATGTTTTAATGAGTTAAGATTTTAAGTGACTTTAGATAAAGCGTGTGTTCCTTATTCGGGTTTGGGGATCAAATTGGGTAAGGGGTGTTATAGCTTAAGAGCTACCGAGCATAGAAACTCTAATACCCAATGATATAGCACAACTTATACCTACCTAGCTGATGCAAGTACAACCTACACTAATACTGCAAATAATAGAAGTATTCAAACAAGTTGTTGTAGCAATCACCCTACCTCCAACACCACCACTAGCACCACAAAAACTATCACTATCAAAGGCCCTCAAGAAGACATAATTTTTAATAAAGTGATGAAAAGGGGGGGTTTGAGTGTAATACCCCTTACCCGATCCTTTAACTAGATCAGATAAGAGATGTTACCTTTCCATAAGTCACCCATCTTTAAATTTCCCCTGCCTGAGCATCACTTAACTATTACAGACTAGATAACCGTGTTACTAATTTCATGCTATTTTAAATTAAATTTACTTTCATTTCATCTTTTTCTATTATTTTTATCCTTATTAACTAAATTACTAGACAATTTTAGATATAATGTTTTAATAAAAATTCTAGCAACTTAACTATTTCCTGAGTGAAAAAAAAATTTTTAACTTGTAAAAAGGCACTCCTATAAACATTCACAATCATCTCACACATCCAAGACCCTTTTCATCCTCCAACAGTATCAATCATTAGTGTCATACAGTCATCACATAGTCATCACAGTTATCAGAATTCATTTAGCAACACATATGTCATAAACATCTTGCATAAACTATTTTATAGTTTACATACTAGTATATATCATAAACTAATGGATAATAGATATACATGACTAGGCCCTGACTCTCTATACATGAGTGCCCCTATCCACTTCCAACACAAAAAAGAATTAATACATATACCCTCAGAAAGGTCAGTAATTACACTATCTAATTGTTAAGGCTAGTCTACAATCTAATAACTTCTACTTACGTATAGAAATACTAACACGCTAAGTATAAACTCAATGGTGAATTTACCATAATATAGAATGTATCATGCACACATGCAATATACATCATGCAAGCATTATAGGCATGCAATTTACTTTATTTATCTTTCCTATTATAAATCATCAATTATAAACCTTAACTACTCACATTCGATAATATTCATTTTATTGTGTGATGTAACACATTTTAATTCATATTTCTTACACTTTTATTATCTTATTATTATGTTTTGCAATAAAGTCATATCTTTATAGTCATAACATTATTTTCATATGCTATTATTTATTTCTTAGGCCTATAATCAAGAGACAATGCTTTAAGACACTTGATAACAAGATCTAACTCATGCAATGGTCTAATTTTTTGACTTCAGTAGTTGCACCTACCTATCTTTATCGGATGGTAGGGGTTAGTTCACAAAACATCCTAATACTAGAGTAATAAGGAATAGTCCTACTAGACCTCACAACAAAGGGATATCAAGGATAAGCCCTAGGGGACCACTTAATATCCCAAATCTTAGCATCAGAGGATAGCAAGGATCAGCCTATATCGACCTCTCAATATCCAAAAGCATGAGTAGTAATGATCAGCCTTGGTAGGCCTCCCAAAAAGAAAATAATACGGGCAATAAGGATCAGTCTATTTGGACCTCCCAAAACACAAGTGTGCAAGCTCAAATTAGATTCAAGCAGCTGCATTTGCCACATAATAAGGCATTGATCCTTGTGGACAATTCCCTTAACAGTTGCTAACTCCCTAGTGGACTAGTTAACCTATCTAGTACATGGTCTAACTAATATGGGCCAACTTAAATTATTTTCTCAATCACTTATTTCATGTCCTTAAATTTTTGTTCAACTCACTTAATTTCTCATCAATACCATTTTATTTGAATGGACACATGTTTATGCTTGTTTGCTATTATTTTATTTTATCTTTAAAGTGCAACATTAATTGTCTATGTTCCCCTTATCACGTAGTCCTATTTACTAGCCATTCATATAATTATCATACCATGACACATCACTTAAATTCATGTTAAGTTATTGCTACCATGATTCCATACTTTCCTTACCATTATATTTTCACATCACATGCACACATATCACTTTTTCTACCTTTAATCATTCCATTCTCCTAATCATATTCTTCCATGTACAAACATACCTTAAAAGTCCATAAGCATTATAACATACACCTTGTAACCACCTCATGGCCACCACATGCATAAGCACACACACCTAATTTCTTATTCGTTTCATATCACTATAATGCATTTTCCTTAGTTCTTAATTCATTTACATCACATACCTATGCCAATCACACATGCACACACACATACACAAACATTCTCCTTTATATCACTATTCGACCATACACACCTCTCACATATGCATATTATGTTTTCTTATTTGCTTTGCATATTCATGCTTATTATACTCATGATACCATATATACACACTTATTACATCCAAATACATGTACATATATATAATGTACTCATTCCATACATATACTCACATACTCATATGTAACACATAAACAAGATACAATACATATTACATTAAGTTTGCTTACAATATAGTCCAAAGCACTCAAAATCAATCTTTCATTTCTTGTTTTAGCCTTCCTCCAACAATTCCTTTTCTTTTCATACAAACATAATAGGGTTTGAGCTTTAAAAATCCATAAAAAATCCCACACACCACCAAATTGAGAACCAATTACATAAGTATGATCTACACACTTAGTACTACCTAAATAAAAAATTAAAATTATGGAAAAGAACAATTACACTTAAATTGGGCACTATTCACCAAGTGTTTAATTCTTCTCAAACAAGTGTTTTTCTCAATTTTTGTCAATAGAATCAAGTTTTAGAGGCTATAAAGGCCAAGTTTAGTGTCTCAAGTGGAAAATTTTATTTGATTTTACTGCTTAAATGGAGAAAAAAAGAAATGGGGAGGTGAAGGAGGTGGCATCGGCCACTAAGGGAAAGGAAGGAAGATGATGTGGGTGGCACATGCGACACCCCCATACATGTGCCCCATTTTATATTAAATATATAGATGGCTTGAATCATGCCACTTATTAGTCGAACGGTTAATATTTATATAATTTTTATTTTATTAATCAAAAATTCAAATTAAATGCTCAATACCTCAAGAATTCATTCTTTTAGTGCCAAAAATTCCTAAATGTCTAAATTAGGGGACCTCTAAAATCTTCGGTCTAAATTCCAAAGCAAACTAGGTCAACTATTCACTTGTGTAATTAAGAAATTTTGAATAAATATCAATTGTCCTTAAAAAGTTATAAGTCCTTCACTAATGGATTTTATTGAATTTTTGACATTCAAAGCATGCTATATATAGGTCCATCTATGCTCAACCAAGGCCTTTCTAAGCATGATGCTGACAAAGGAAATAATTTACTAGATTTCAACATGAAATAATTTATTGGTTCTGCTAAAACTTTTAATTATTTCACTTTTATCATTACTTTCCCTATCAAAGTTTTATGAGTAGTACTTCCCTTTGGTCATCACATAGTGCCTCGAATACTCTAGAGACACTATTCTTGCCTTAGGAAGTACTATTCATTGAAACCTAGATTCTCGGGCATTAAAATCCTTTACCTCTTAAGAAATTTCATCCTTGAAGTTTAACTAGTGAGTATATATCAAGATATTGGGCTTTCATCTATTCTTCGCTCCCTCAAGTAGCCTCTACTATTTTGTGTTGCCTTTATAGCTTTTTTACTTGGGGTATCGACTTTTTCCTCAGCTCTTTCACTTTTTTAACTTGTATCTTTACAAGTACCTCTTCGTAAGACAAATCTGGCTATATCTAAATTTCTTCTGTGGGTATTATAAGAGAAAGACAATATTTGTATCGTCTTAACATTAAGACATAGAATACATCATGGATTTTTTGCAATTCCTGTGGAAAGGCTAATTGATAAGCTACCGATCTAACATGTTTTATAATTTTATATAGACCAATAATTGTCAAGCTTAACTTTCCCTTCTTCCTAAATTGAAGTATCTTTTTCTATGGCAATATATTGAGGAACACTTTTTCACCTACCTTATATTTAATATCCTTCCACTTTAAGTTATCATATGACTTTTGTCAATCAACGATAGCTTTTAACCTGTCCTTGATAATCCTAACTTTCTCCTTCACATCTCTAATCAAATCAAGTCCCATCGGCTTATTTTCACCTACTCCAATCCAAAAAAATGGAGTTCTACATTTTTTACCATATAAAGCCTCATAAAGAGCCATGCTTAGGCTAGCCTAATAATTATTATTATTAACAAATTTTGCTAAAGGTAAGTACTGATCCTAACTCTATTTAAATTTAATGGCATAGCTACATATCATATCTTCTAATACCTATATAACCCACTTTAATTGTCCATTTGTTTATGGATGAAAGGTTATACTAAAATTAAGGCAAGTGCCTAGAGCTTCTTATAACTTTTCCAAAATCTAAAAGTGAACTTGGGATCTCAATTAGAAATATTAGCAAGTGGCACTCTATGTAATCTCACAATCTTTTCTATATACAATTATGCCAACTTCTCTAAGTAGTAGACAATTCTAACTAGAATTAAATAAGCTGTCTTGGTCAATCTCTCTATAATTACCCATACAACACACACTTACTTTTGGTCATAGGCTATCCTATCATAAAGTCTATGGTGACCTTCTCCAATTTCAATTCTAGAATCACTATTAGGTGCAATAATCCAAAAGGAACTTAGTGCTCAACCTTTACTTTCTAACATGTAAGTCATTAGGCTGCATAATTAGCTATATCTCATTTCATTTCTAGCAACTAATATTAAGGTTTCAAATTGTGTACATTTTTGTGCTCCTTAGATATATGTCATAAGGAGTATCAAATGCTTCCTTTAGGATTTATGTCCTAATTTCCTCTACTTTTAGTACACGTAGCCTATCATAAAAATATAAATATCTATCTTCCTTGATCTTAAATTTTATGGTCTTCCCCTCTTGAACCTTACCCACTATCGGCATAAGATGATCATCTCGGTCTTGTGCTTCTTTTAGCTATTATATTAAATTAGGTTTCCCATATAGTTTACCTAAAACTACATTATCCTTAGTATATTTAACCATGGCATTATAGCTTTCATAGTTGCCATGAACTTCTAGCACAATGTATCAGCTACTACACTAGCTTTTCCTAAGTGGTAGTCAATCAAACAACCTTAATCCTTTATCAATTCCATTCACTATCATTACCTTTGATTTAACTATTTTAGCGTTATGAGGTATTTCAAGCTTTTATGGTCAATGTAAATGTAACACCTCTCACCGTAATGTCTCCATACCTTCAATGCAAACACAATAGTAGCTAGTTCCAAGTCATATATTCGAAAATTCTATTTATGTGGCTTTAATTGCCTCAAGGCATAGGTTACCACCTTTCTATATTTCATCAGTACATTTGGTTGCCTCAAAGCATAGGCTACCACCTTCCTATCTTGTATTAGTACACGGTTGAGCCCATTAAGTAATGTGTCGCTATATATCAAAATGTCTTTTTCTTACTCAGGTTAAGTAAGAATAGGGCTTCAGTTAGCATTGTTTTTAGTTTATTAGAGCTTGCTTAGCATTTATCATCCCACACAAATTTCAAATCCGTTTGTAACAATTGAGTCATCGGGGTTGCAATTATAGAGAAGCCCTTCACAAATCTCTTATAGTAACTAGCTAATCTTAGGAAGCTTAGAATTTCATCCATATTTCTAGGAGGCTTCAACTCTGACACTACCTTAACCTTGCTTGGGTCAACCCTAATACCTTTTACTAATGCAGTATGGCCAAAAACGGTTACTTTATTTAACCATAATTTGCATTTACTCAGCTTAGCATATAGTTATTTTTCCCTTAAATTCTATAACACTATCCTTATTTGATGTTCATTTTCTTCCTTGGTCTTAATGTATACCAAAATGTCATTAATAAAGACTATAACAAACTAGTTTAAGTATGGCTTGAAGATTCTATTCATTAGGTGTCTAAAAGTTATAGGGCATTAGTGAGCCTAGAGGGCATCACAAGGAACTTATAATGCCCATAACAAGTATGAAAGGCAATCTTGGAAATATCAGCTTCCTTAATTCTCAATTGGTGATATCCTGACCTTAGATTAATCTTAGAGAACACACTAGCACCTTTGAGTTGATAAAAATGATTATTAACTCTTGGCAATGAGTACTTATTTCTAACTATCGCTTTATTCAATTGTCTATAGTTGATGCACAGTCAAAGTGATCCATCTTTCTTCTTCACAAATAATACTAGTGCTCCCTATGGTGAAGTACTCAGCCTTGTAAAGCCTTTATATATCAATTCTTATGATTGTGCCTTTAAGTTCTTCAATTCTACAACTATAATTCATTATAGAGTAATGGACACAAGGGTTTTATTAGGATACACTTCAATTTCAAAGTCAAGTTCTCATTTAGGTTGCAACCTTAGTAGCTTATCTAAGAGCAAATCCAAAAACTCTAATACCACTGGTATCTTGTTGAGACTCAACTCTATTTTGTTTGTGTCAATCACTTGGGCTAAGTAAGCTTTACAACCTTTTGGGATTTAATTGCCTCGCTGCTATAGCTGAATGGTATTAGGCAAAAAATTATGTTCACCAATTGCATTCACCATATTTCCATCGGCTCTCCTATATGTAAGTCTCTTCTATTCATAATTGACCACTGCTCGATGTTTAAATAACCAATCCATAACCAAAATAATATCGAACTCATTAAATGGAAGCTTAATAAAATCTATTAGAAATTCATAGTCCTAAACTACTAGAGGAAAGTTTTAGTATATTTTGCTCAATACAACATACTACCTAATTAGGTTGCTAACCAGAATATCTGTATCTATAGGTTCAGGTTCTAGACCCCTATCTCATGCTTGTGTAGTGCAAATATACAAGTGGGTGGATCATGGGTCTATCAATGCTAAAATAG
>CANXYI011513318.1:0-10991 GCA_948208565.1 Hura crepitans
TAATATTATTTTATTAAATCTTAAACATGCCTCTTAGCCTTAGATCCTATTAATATTAACTATTCATGTTAATTCATTATCTTTCATAATACATATAATATAAAAATAATTACATAAATAATAAATAATTATATTAACATAAATTTCTTTTCCTTTTTCTTCCTCTCTTTCTCTCTCTTTTAAACATCCCAACATACACTTAGCATCGCTTTTATACATCCATTATATTCATCTAAGCAACATACAGCACACATTTTTCTCATAATCCATAAATAAGCATTAGTCCATAGTTTAGAATACACATACCTCTCAAGCTTAAGTCCATTTAAGATTTATTCTCTCATCTTCAAACTCAACTCATCACCATTCCTTCTCATCCTTTACCAATTCTATCATGGATTTCCTCACATAAAATCATCAAAAATATTATTACGTACCAAACTTTGTCATAAAATTCCATAAATATATCATACCCTTCACATAACCTCATAAAAAATTAATTGGGTTGAGATCAACTTACCCTCTTTGGCGTCACAAAAGTACATATCTTCTATCCCTTTTTATATTTTAAAATCCATCTCCTTTCAACCAATTTAGAGGGGCTAAGATGTTAGGTCAAAAGAGTGACCATTTTTTTGTATTATTGAGTGATTATTTAGTAAAATTAGGGTGTGAAAATGGTGGGGAAAGGGGGAGGACGAATTTCATCCATGAAGGGGTTAGGAGGGCTGGTCTTGGTTGAAACTAAAGTGAATAATTTATTATTATTTGGGCTTTTATTGATGGAATGAATGGATAGGATTAAAAGTTAACATTTACATATGGATGGTTAAGATTATTCCATGTGTAATCAACTAAAAAAATTATTTACTCATTTCCATGTTAATAATGCCATCTTTCCACTTGGATGGCCATGATTTCTTCACATTTCCACTTGATCCAAGGGCTTAAAATGCTCCCTACACCCTACACATTTATTTGTCAATTTCTTTACACATATGTACACATTTAATGTGAATTTATTTCATTAATTTTTTTCTCATAGTTCCCCTCTTCAAAAAAATTCCAACACTATGATTTTTCAATTCCTCATAATTTTTTACCATCAAAGTGTGCCACTTTTGTAATTTTTTTAGCACGTTTTTGAATTTTTCCATTCAACTCTAAGTAATTTACAGTTTGCTATAGACCATAAATTTAGATTTTGTTTTTGACTTTTAATCTCCTATATGACCTCAAATGCTCTTCAAATTTCACCATAATGCACCTTATAATAAATACAAATTTTTGGTTAGGTTAGCTCAATTTGGCTCTAGGATAATATTCATAGCTCGGGGTGGCACTATTCACTAGGGCCCACTCCCGAACCTCATTTTTCATGCATTTTCTCATGTATTACTCCTATATGTCTCTCTCCTCTTTTTAACCATAAATAGTGAATTTTCCATTTTGCCCTTAGCCTTTCCATAAAATTACCATTTTGCCCTTCGATCATTTTTCGCTTTGTAGTTCACACCAACGAACTCTACACAATCCATACATCTATTTTATTTCACACTATTTCTTCAAATTCTAATTATATCCTCACAAAAATTGGACCAAAAGTTGGAATGTGACATTTCATGCTTTTGTTACTGAAGAAGCTTAATAAACTATCCAATTAGCTTCTTATATGATACCTACTTCTGCCTCTAAACTCTTTAATAGTTGAGGTTATAGTCTCACTTTAAAAGGATTTCAATTGTCTCTTTTTATGGCATCTACTTTTCTTGCTAGGGTTGCTCGAAGATCTAGAAGAGTGTTTCCTCTTTTTATTATTTTTCTTAGATTTAGATGTGAATTACTGACTTTTGAAGTTGCTCTAAGAATTTTGTGTGTATGCACTTATAAAATTAGTTAAGGGCATTATCTAATTCATCTTTGGTGACTAGAGTTGCAATTTAAGGCAATTTGTTTTCCAAAGACAACCGATTGTTATTCTCTTTTCTATCAAAGGCAAGTAGCCTTGTGTCTTCTAGCATTCAATCCATGCTATCAACTAATTGATTTCCTTCTTGTTGACTCATAACTCTTAATAAGAGTAGCAATTGATAATCACTAAATTACCATAAATTATTGAGGACAGTTGTCCATTCAGGCTATTAGATATCAATCAAACAAAATAGTTAAGAGTAACTAGCAAAAGAGATGAGAACTAGCCCCGATTCTATCAAGATTATCACTAAGATGCTTAAGTTAGCTAGGTGAGTATCAAGAGTAAGGACTCTTAACAATCAATTTAGATTAGATACCTAATAATATAGGACTTTACCCTTTATGTAGATCTTTACACGTACTACCATGGCAAGTGTTTTAATCGTTATAGGACTTATCTTTCTTATCTATTTAAGATATTAATTCATTTGGTTATTCCTATATATCTTTCTTAATCCATATCTAATAAGAATCTTATTATGAATAAGCTTTAATTTTTTGTGTTATCACTAATTAATTGATAAAACTTTAAATTAATTAATTAACAATAATAATTGTAATACTCATTCCTAAGTTACTATTAAGCAAATAAACAATTATAATTTTTTCATGTAAAAAAATAATTATGATTTTTCTACTATCATTATGTAATTAATATTTTGAAATACTAAATAATTTTTATTTTTATATAAAGGAGAAATATGGACTCGAACTTGAGATATTTTATGTTTGATAAGGTGATAATAAGTATATAAACATTTGAAAACTCTACAAGCAAATTCAAAAATTGATAAGAAAATAATTTACAAGATAAGAAAAATTGTCATTAACTTAAAAATATAAAATTATTCTTATTTAAAAATAATCAAATTCACATCTTTATATATAATATAAATATGTCAAATATTCTAATTTTAACACAAATCTAAAAATAGAAGTATGTTTAATTCTAGAATCCTTTTCCATATATAGAAATTTAAGTAAATGCATTTTTATTAAAAAACAAAATATATAAATTTATTATGCTTAAAAAATTTAAACATTTTCCCATTTTTATATAGGTGGAAAATAGGTTAGGTAAGTTGGGTTTAGGTTAGATCATGACAGGTCAAAACGGATCAAAAAAATTACGGGTTGGGTCGAGTTAAGTCATTGACCCAAATGAATCATGATCCAAATGAGTCATAAATGGGTTATAGCCTAAATAGGTCAAGTCTATAATGTAACACCCTAATTTTTTGGTATATAAAAGAAGAGGAAATTGATGGATGTAAAAGGATAAAATAGCTTAAGTGAAGGAGACTTATAACATTTGGGGACTTTAATGCCTAACTAACGAATAATGGTTCGAAGATTAAGGGTGAATCATCAATTATACATAAATAAATTTAAGGGAATTAAGAGTGTTTGTTTAAGTAAACACTTAATAAAAGAACAATGTCCCAAAAGGAATAAAAGGTGGATTTAATTGAAGAAATAGAAAAGAGAATTATTAATTTGTAATTTTGTCCAATAACCGATTTTGACTTATCTTTTTTCCTTCTAGCTTTGATTAGGACTAAAGGAAAGAAAGGGAAAAATGGGAAAGAAAGAAAAATAAAGAAAAGAGTGAGTCAAGACAAAAGGAGAGATGTTAAGTATGAGGAGAGAGTCTATAATTCTAAGAATTTCCTCTCAAGTTCTCAAAATTCTTCATTCAATTTTGGCAAGGAAAAATTTAGAAGACAAAAGAAGCAATGAAAGATAAAGGTTGATGGTAAAAAAAAAAAAAAAAAAGAGGATCAAAAAGGAATTGGCTACCATATAAAGTCTTCCCAAATTTAATTCAAGTCTCCATTAATCAATTTAAAGAAGAAAGAGCATAATATCAAGATAGGAAGTGAGAGAGTAGTCACAGCTCATGAAGGGCAACATGGGACTAAAACTTGTTAGTTAATCCCAATGGTGAGGTAATTCTCCTCTTTATGATATTTCTTATTATTAATGCATGAAGTTGATAAACTTAGGGGTTGTAGGAAATGTTATTAAGGGAGAATTTAGGATCAGTTAATGATAATTAGCAAATAGGGAGAGATATTGTCAAAGGTTGATGGGTATTATAGAGTTGAAATGAATCAAGGCTAAAAGCAAAAATGTGAGTGAATTTCTATAATGCCTAAAAAATCCCTATGTTATAAATAGTACTTCCTGGGGTATGAATAGTGTTTTCCTAAGGCCGAGGGCACTAATTTTACTGAATGAAAGTATTAATTATAACATAATTTTGGGTGAAATTTGAAGTCAAAATAAAGCCGTTTAGGTGGTTAAAAACAACAGTTAAGTTTTACAACAGTGTCATGTGAATAGTGACCTAGTTTTAATTGAACCATAAAATATTCAAAAAGTTGCCCAAAAATTTTTGACATTTGTACAACTTGATACAATTCTAATTAGCCTGTTGGTGCTGAAATTGGAATTTTTAGAGATTAAAAGTATTTTTACTAAAATCGGGTAATTGTAAAAACTATATTTTTAATCCATTTTTCACATTTTTCAAGCATAGAATTTCAGAGGATTTTGAGGTTTGATTTATGGACAATTATGGGACTCTTAAATTTCAAAAATAAGGCAAGAAAAATTGGAAAAAAAGGGCTATATAAAAGTCAAATGAGGAATGGTACCTCCCTCTCAAGACTAGCAGTCGACGCCCCTTGCCAAAGAAAGGAGGAGCCATTTTTGCTCCTCCCCACCTCTATTTTATGCCATTTTCTTCCATCCAAGTCCGAGCCTCTAACACCTCTAGATGCCAATTCTACCTCAATTTGCACAAAAAAATCAAGAGTTTGGCTTGATTTTATGCTTCGATGAATAGTGACTCAAAATTTTTTAGGTAAGATTTTTTGAATTTTGACATTTTTCCTAGGTTCCCAAGGTCATGTCTATTTAGTTCATTTTCATTTTTAGTGTCCATATGAATTATTATGAATTTTTTATTGAATCTATAATGGGTAGTTGAGGCAATCGACAAAACCCGAGATAAAGGCAAGAGCAAGGTGTAAGCAGTCCTCGGGAGTGTGTTTCGACTCTCTTGGTACATTTAATTGACATAAATTGTGTAGTTTTGATTATGCCCTATTAATTCCATAATATGCCATAAATGACATCTATGAGATTAATGTATAATTAATACAATGATTAGCATGAAATTGTGATGTATGATGTAATTGATATATGTTAAGATTAGTTATAATGTTAGATGGATGAATATGATATGTGTTTATAATATAAGAAAGATAGCCATGCATATATATGTATGAATATGTGCATAATGCATAGGAATGGTAATGTATACATATGAATGGCATTATATGTCCATGTATACATGATGTATGAACTTGTTTACATGAAATGGATATTTGAAGCCTTAGGAGGCATTATGGCTGAAATGGCCACTTGATGTTATATGCCTATATATTGACTTTATATGACCACATGTGTGCATGTATGTCACATGTACATGTAATGCATGATATATGACCATGAATGGGTATAATTGCCTATGTAGACATGAGAAAATGAAGTATGAGGAAATGAATGACATTATGTCTAGTTGTGGGCATGAGGGCCTAATAGCCGTGGCATATAAATAGTGATACAATACATGCTATGTATTTTAATATCATATATGTTTATGTGCATGGAAATAAATAATATGATCAATTATATTTGATGAATTAGCTGTGTGATTTTATATATAATCATAATGTGTTTAGATCATATTATGAATAATGATGGCATAAAAGAGATATAATGCAATAAAGTATTCTTTTATCATTTAAATTAGTGTTATAGTGCATTTACGAGGCATAATTAGTTTTATGTGGAATATTACTTTGTTATGGTGCCTAATGCGTGTTCATGATGTATATGACATGTATGAAATGAGATGAGAGCCTTTATGGCATATGAATGACATAAATTATGTACATGGTGATTATAATATGGCATATGAAATGTCATGAGAATGCGTAATGCTTTTAATATGAACTAGTATTGGTATAATGCATCAATTAGCATATGTATGCAAATACTTGATATATGGCATTGTAATATGGTGTTGCATGTCATAATAACGTAATAATCTTATTATCACACTATTTCTTGGTTTAGTCATTAGTTGGCTAAACCAATTTAATTAAAAGCAATATTAATAAGGTGAAACTAAAAGTAAATGGTTAATATCCCATGTAAGTAAATAGCCTTGTCAGATAGGTTAATCGGTCAGCTAAGAGTCACAGCAACTACTAGGGTACTTTAATACCTCCATAGCCTTTAGGTTCTGATACATGAACCTTCATATTAATTTTTATATCCTAACCTATGAGTCTAATGTGTTGATCTTTGGATCTTATTTCTAACCTTCGGGTCTATTACGTACTGATGATTTGAATTATTTTCTGACATTTGGGTCTAATGCATGTAAGGCCTATGTGGTTTCAAGGCTTAGGTGGTCAACTGATACTCCATTATCTATAGTGTAATTATTCTTAAGTATGGGCTTAATAAATGGACTTTAATTAATAATGAACATGTTTATATGGTAGGTGACACGATTTAATAATGTATGATATTTATGATGTAGTTTGTAAATGTCTTATGCCATGTTAATGCATTTATGCATGTTATGATTAATATTACATATCATGTGAGAATGTGAATGTTTATACTTAATATATTAATGTATGATGATAAGGCATGTTTACACAAGTTATATCGATTACACAACTAAGCTATTGCTTAGCGCATTGTCTATTTTTGCGATGCATAGGTAAGGTGACAATTTGAATAGAAAGCCTTAGATTATCAAATTTCCAAGAGAGGAAGATTCTTTTGGTATATTTTGTATCTGACTTTTATGATGTATAGATAGATAGAACTCATATGGGTGTAATTTTATAGAATGGGGCCTAAACTAGATGAAATGTAAATTTTTGGATCTCAAAAGTCTATAACCTATTTAAAAATTGATTTTTGATCTGTGTTGACTACATGTTGAGATAATTGTTCCATGTCTTTGTTTTTATGTTGATAATGGATTTAGGGTGATCAAAAGGATCACAGGAGATGTGTATGATAAGGAAAAGTTTATAGAAGTGTTATTTACTATGTAGGTTACTATTCATATTTAGGATAGTGTCTCGATATAGCCATTATGCTACCAAATTTTTAACATGAGGATTTCTAAATATGGAAAGTAAATAGTTTTTGAAAAATTTTTGGACACCCAAATTTTTATAAGATAAATGTTTTGTCAAGAATAGATTGATTATGGTTTAAAAGCCGATAACATGTTAAGAGTTTGATAATGCATTTGTGTGCACATTCCTTAGTCAGATTTGGCAATTGGCTGGTATCTAAACTGGGTAAGAGGTATCACAATTTTGTTCTTTCAAAATTAAGGCTTAAAATCTAGTTGGTAAGGTAGGATTTCATGTGGTTTTTATGAATTCATCAAGGATAATGTTGCTATGAAATAGGTGAAACAATGTTAAGCTTCAACATAAGAAAAAAAATTGAAATTAAGGGTTAAATTTTATAGTCAATGGTGCTAGTCAGTAGAGTGTAGCACCAATCTGTGAAAATGCTGTAAAATTAACATCTACAATAAGTGTTTTTAAGGGAAAGGTGTTCAAGTGTATGAATAACCTATTAAAGAGTAGTAACTAAGTGGATTTAATCATTTTCAAGAGGCTTTTAGAGCAGAGGAAAAGGAGCAAATGGAAGCCAATTTAGTCCAACAAGCTACTTCCAATTATGCAATAGGTAATGGCTGTTGTGTCAAGGTTGAAAGGTACTATAAGTTCTCCCCAATTTTTACTCCTATAGTATTGGACATGTTTGTATTATTGTGGTTAATATGTTAAGTGTGGAAATGAGTGCTAATGGTTAGTAATGCCTAATTATTGAGTATGTAAATCACATAGTTCATAGAATCATCTAATGCCTTAGTTTTTCCTCTAATGTAAGAGTAGGTAGAGCCTACCAAAAGTTAATTATTATGAAATGCTCATTCTATCTAGGGGGAGGCAAAGAAGTAGAGATTTTGAAAACAAAACAAAAGGAAAAGATTATGTAAGAGGGTAGCAAGCATGAAGGGTATTTTAAAAGGAAAGGGATTTCCATTTTGAAGAATGAGAAAGAAGTAGAGTATTCAAAAGAGAAGGGAAAAGAAATCATATATCATAAAAGGGATTTCAAAATAATTACAAAAAGTATTATTAGAGAATTGGACTCTTGTTAGTGAATAAAAGCAAAATCAAGTTAGTCTTTATCCTACATTGAGAGCAATTCAATTATTATAAAATTTATTTAAAATATTTGATTTATATGCTGCTGTAATTGAGTATAAGTCTGAGTAAACTGTTAATTGCAGTAATAAAGAGTAGTTAGATAAGATTATAATAGTTGAAACATAATTAAGGAATTATTTCCTAAAAAATTAGAGTGTATATAATGTTAAAATGATACAATAGAATTCAAGGTCTCTTTCTTTAAAATGGAGTTGCTAAAATTATCATTCAACATTACAATTTTTCTTTTAGATATCTTTAGTTTATAGTTTGCTCTAGTTGTTGTGGTATTTGTAAAAATGTTGTGCTCCATAATGATAGTTAAGAGGCTTACTTATTTAGCAGCAAAGCATCCTATTTGATTTTGATTTTTCTTACTAATATAATACAGGAATGAAACACATAAGGATTTAACAATGAAAAAGGCAATAAGTGGTGGAAAAAATGTTAGCATTATGGCTATTAGAATTAATTTAGCTAAATGGGAAAATTAAAGTCTAAAATCTTAAATTTATGTTATCCTGGTTTACATAAATATATTTCTTAAGATGTTAAGCTTACTTTCTTAAAACTAATATATATGTAGTTTTGTGTTCTCTATTATTAACTTGTTTTAATAGTTAAGTTGGCATCTAGACTTACCAGTTAAGCCTAACATGTAGAGATAAATGTATGAACTAAATCGGGTCAAAAAATTTTAAATTTCTTAATTAAAACCAAAATGGTAAAGTGTTTCTATAAACTTAATACCTTCTACTATAAAAACAAACTATAACACTTATATTGGTACATGAACTTATTAAATGAATTAATAAGTAGCAATAAACACATCCAGATTAAATTCTAAGAAATAAATATAGAAAAACCATAAGTTAGTAATTTAAACATCATTGATTGATGTATATAATATTATGGAATAAAGATTTCAAAACATGATTGTAATCAAATGATGAATGCATGCCAAATTGAATCTTCATTTATCTATTTTATCTTACATGCATTTAAATGCGATACATATCAAACTTGAAATGAAAGTATAAAAAAAAAGTAAAGGAGGTTGAATTTTTGATATAGTATAGATAAAATACACCTAAGTATGATATATTTGATTAGTCAATGAATCATATTTAATTTCTATACTGCCTATTTATATATATATGTATATGTGTGTGTGTGCATGTGTTTATAAGTGAGTATGTATATGTGTATGCATTTATATTTAGTTCAAATTAAGTTTATAGAGTATATTTTATCGAGGGCTTTAAGCATTGAATGTATTATTTGTAAAAGAATCATAAAAGTAAGTTTTAGTTGAATTATGAGAAATACAATGCTATAGAATATTGCATGCTTTTATGTAATCTATAGAAGGTAAGGACCCAAAAATTTTAGTTTTTGTGAACAGTACTTTCTTGGATAAATAATGTTCTTAAGAACTAGGATGCACTAAAGCTACCGAATGAATGTATTAATCATAAAATAATTTTGGGTAAAGTTTGAAATCAATCAAAAGTCATTTGATTGGTTAAAAATGCTAAGAAAGTTTTTGCAATAATGTCTTATGAATAATGATCAAGACAAAGCTAAACTGTAAAATATTTTCAAAGTTCCTCAAAAAATTATGGGACTTATATGACCTGATACTCAAATTTTCTAATTAGCCTAATGGCACTAGAATGGAAATTTTTGGAGGTTCGAAAGTATTTTAATTGAATATCAAAAAAAATAAAAATGGTATTTTAATTCGGTTTCTTTCATTTTTAAGCTCTAATATTTAGAGTGTTGTGGGGCCTTAATTAATTTAATTTTTCATGGCCAAATAAGATTAATGGTAGTTATAAATGGAGAAGAAAAATTTAGAGAAAATTCATTTAAAATGAATTTTTGGAGAAACTATAAATAGTCAACTAAAAAGTCAAAATAACAAAACACATCACTCTCCTCCCTCTCCCCTACTCTAAGCCGTCGGCCACTAAGGAAGGTTTCCTCCATTTTTAAGCTACTCCACCTCCTTCAAGCCACTATTTCTATCACTTAAATATATTGCCTCCATGGCCTCTAAATGCAATTTTATGCGAGAATCTTGAAGGAAATCGAAGTATTTCTCCTGAAATCGAGTAGGGTGAATAGTGCCACTTTTTTATTCAAGTAAGAATTTTTGAAAATTGATATTTTTCCCTTAATTTAGAGGTGCCCATGTAACACACCCTATGTAACACTCCCTGCCTATTCCCGAAGGAACTAGACAAGGAATGCTATTTCCCATTAGTCACCCATCTTTAAATTTCCCTAGGCCTCATTTGTTTAACACTTATAACATTGTTTCTTTTATTTGTCCATTTAGGTAGTTTCATTAATACTTCCATACAACCTTTTTATCCTGACTATTTTCATCTGATAAAAATATATTTTATGCCTATTATCCATTTTATGAAAATTTAGGCAACATAATGGTTACTTAGGTAACTAACCCCAAAATATATACCTGCAAAAACATTTCTAGAATCATCCTCAACTTTTTCATCATCTCCTAGACCCTTCTGGTCCCCCAATACCATATCTCAATACAGTTATCAACACACAAAGCCTTGAGCCCACCATAATCAAAAAAGACAAATAATTATATCATCATATATATATCCAGTAATACATTAATCATATAATTTAATTACATTCAATATTTACTCT
>CANXYI011513322.1:0-23337 GCA_948208565.1 Hura crepitans
GGTTTACAATGTGCGTGCTCTGGATTAATTCTGCATGTTATAGGTAGTTGCCATTTATGAGGTTTTTCCCTGAAGTGTGTTTTTGGGATGGATTTGTCTGCTATTTGTTGGCAAACCTCTGCTTTGGGTTTCCTTGCTTAACGGATATCACGAATCTGGATTAACATATATGTGGTTTCTTTTGTGGTTAATTCTGTTCAAGTTTGAGTTTGACATATGGATTGAAGCCTCTCTTGGTCCTGTACAACTTTTTCACTGTACATTAGCAGATAAAATTGAACTAAACCTTTGATTTCCCATTTCTTGGTCTGGAATTTGTTGTCTTTACATGGCACTTGGGGGGGTATTATAAATTTGCCCCATTTCCATTGGGACTTGTAGAGAACTGTAGAAAGTGTTGAATAACAACAATGGAGGAAATTGGTTGCTTCCCTCTGTCCAATTTTTAGGTTTGTGTCAGCTGTCTTCGGTCTTCATTTTGATCTGAAAGAACTCTAAATTACTCATTGGGGAAATTTGTTTTTGTTGTTAGGTTATCCATTAGGACCTGAATTGCACTGTGTGGTGTGGATTAACCCTCGATTTATTGGATTATCTCCGTTAGGTCCAAAGATCAGTCAGCTTGTTTGGTTTATGATTTTGGATGATCATTAATGTGTCGTCCTAATGAGAAACATGTTTTGGAGGATGATCAAGTTCTTGTATGATCTTTGCTGATTTTTTAAAGTCGGGAAAAAGCACAGAATTGTGAATCACCAAATTGGTGATTCTTATTTTACTTCTTTATTGGCCTTCGTATTTTTATAATATTCCTATTCTACCCTTGTTAATTTACAACTACTCCTTTATTTTCTTTGCACTCTCGTCTTTTAATTGTGCACCAGTAGCAGAGCTAGGATCCTATAGATAGTGGGTGTCATTAATATTAATGCTTCAATAAGTTCATATTAAGGATTTGGTGTTCACTAAGACCATTTATATTGAATTCATATATTGATTTTCCATCATATTTTAATGAGATCTTTTTTCATATTGGACGTCTCGACAAGTAGGCTTGGGATCGAGTCGGCCACTACGCAAGAAATAGAATAAAACAAAAGATATATGAACTAATAGTTTTATAAGAATTAAAAGAAAAATTGGCAAATTTGCTTTTAACGGATATTAAATAAATTTCTGATTAGGACAATGAAGATTTAAATTTTGTTAGGTCATCAAGCACATACTGCTATAGTGAAAATGAAAATTGTGAATGTAATTGACCTTGTGTATGAGGGATAGGAAATGTTAATTTTTAAATGAGTACAAAATTGTTAAGTATATGGAGGCTCTTTACAATTAACTATCCCATATAACTTAGATATTAATTTTTTTAGGTATTATATTTTATTATATTAAATATTATTTTGTTGTGAAAAGAAAATTTAGAGCCTTTCTACGAATAGTACATAAAAATAGATTATGTATTAAATTGGTAAAACATATTTTTGAATCTTTAAACTTTACCATTGTCTTTATTAGGTGCTTGTAATAAAAAGTTTAATTATTAAATTTTTATTTTTTAATTTTAATTTTAATTATTAAATTTATATTGACACATTTAATCAAATTTATTTATATATCTTATTAAATAAATTAATTAAAAAAAGACTTACCTTCGACTTCTGTCTTTAAAAATTGCGAAGACTTGGTCAAAATGCATTAAAAGGAGGATATTTAATAATTATTTTCTATTAAAAATTAGAACAATAACAGCTGATCTTGAATATCTAGGTTAAAATTGCGGTAGCTAGCAGGACACACGGTCCTCCTAATGGCTTTGCAAAAGCTAGGACACATGGTCCCCCCAAATGTTATAATTAAAAAGTAGAAAATTTTGATAAATCCTATTAAATAAAAATTTAATGTGACGTAAAAATTTTCTAGTATAAAAACTTAATATTAAAGGACTTAACAATGTATTTTGTTAAATTATAAAGTACGATATCCAATCAAATCAAATAAAAATATGAAATCACAATAAATTATGCCGTTTTCTTAAATATTATATACTATAATAAATTTATAAAATTATATGATGCAATAAAATATTATAGATATAAGTGCGTTGGTAAATAATGGAGAATCGTCTAAAAGGTGGTGATGTTTTCCTTTTTATTAACCGCAATCCAATTGACAACTGACATACTGTAGTCAGAGATGAATAGCTGCAATAGCCTTCATTTCCCCGTGCCTTTTAGGATTGCAGCGTAGAACCCTCCTCCCTTCTCCATACCCAAAATTTTGAGAGCTAATCAAAATGAATGACAGTTTATTATATAAATGCCTTGTAAGTTGCAACCACGGATGACATTCACCAAACCAGTTAATGGATATTGCAATTAGGAAATGCTAATCCTAAGTAACAGATTCAGCTATTAAAAGAAGAGAATTTAGCATTCAGTATTCACGTTAAATTATGTGCCATCCATCTATAGTATCCGACTTCTTCCTGTTGTTTTAGAAAATACAACACGTTTATGGTGTACGGAATTAAATGTGGAAACTTCTTTTCCCCTCTAATCCTTAGAGGTGATGACCAGCAAACCCAAGGCACTTATAAGTATGTACTGCAAGCAAAATCAATACAAAGTCAAATATGATGTGCAAGATTCAGCTTGAAATTTTTCTACTTGCGAAAATATTTTTCATTTTCTCCGGAAAATGTCATTACTTTTTTTTTTTTTTCCGGGATGCTACGAAAGTTTGTTTGATGCAGTTAAGGAGTGCTGGTTAGTTCTGTTACAAGAAGAAAACCTCATTTCATTTTAAAGGGATTGAAACTACCTTAATAAGAGGCTTCTCAGTCATCATTATTGTCACCCAACCAACATAAGGTAAGAATCTGTCGGCAAAAAGCAATCAAACATAAATCACCAGAAAAAACATTCGTTGCATAATTAATATTATAAAGAACGAACTAATCGTATGAAAGAACAGTAACAACTCTTACAAGAAGAGTATAAAACAAAAGCACTTATCTTGAGCAACGTATTAACTACTATACCATGCCCAGATGTCACTGGATTGATCACATGACATTATTTAGAAACAGTCTGATGTCAACACAATTTATGCAAAAGTATAGTCACATGCAACTTATGGTATCTCTTGACAAACTGTGTCAAACAGTATTTACATCATTTTTGTACAGAATATGAGCCCTTTTAAATGCCAATTCAGAATCGCAACATAGTAATCTTTTTTAAAAAAGAAAAGAACATTAAAATGTGCCATACCCAATTGCTCTCCCCATGATATGTTGTCGCTTCAACCAAAGTTGACCATCATAGAAAAGTCTATCATTTTCTTCATTGTTGTCTCCTGAGGTCAATAAACAAAAATATTGAATAATGAAGCATCAATATGCTGATATATAGCTATGAAACCAAAATCATCAATTAACTCCAGATAGTATTTCTTATTTATCTATCATCAGACTTGGTGGCTTTAACAGTTAAATATCTTCATTAAAAAGTACATTCTATTTAAACTTGTCTACAAGAGAAGGGGGCATGCTCAAAATCAATGTTATTCCTAACAGTAGAAAAAAAATTATCACAATCAAAAAAGATCTAATCATCTTTATGCAAGCTGAGATTACTAAATTTACACAATACATCACCTTTTGTGAGGATATCAATATCACTGGTGTCTTGTCGCTCATGAACCTGCCAAGAATAACAGGATAGAGCATATTCAAGCTTTGTTATTAATGTCAACATCATACCAGCTATGCTGGGTGAAGCATGGATAACGCAAGTATCAATCCCAAAGAATTAAAGCTTTTTTTTTTTTTTTTTGGTATGCTGAAACAAATATTTGCAGCTCAAGGAGGACAGTAGCCTCAGCCAGAATAAGAATGCCTTTGGTCCTTCTGCCATATGGTACTCCACACATTTCATCCATCATATCATATTGTAGAAAATGGTGAACTCTTTTAGCTCATCCAATGGTAAGAAAGTGAAGAGTACCATGTGACGGGAACAACAGTAGCCTCAGCTGAAATTTGGAATGCACAAATCTATTAGAAAATTTAACATGTAATATTTTAATTTTTCTACCTTAAAACAGTTTTAATATGAGTTCATCTGGTCCTAGACACAAAATATTTTCTTATAACCAATTCAGGAGCGATGGTTTAAAATTTTTACAATGTCACACAGTTCACTACTGTGGATGGGTATCCATGGGCAATCTAAAGCCCCCCCAAAAAGATGATAATGTCATCAGAAATCAAGTTTCAGACCATATGCTTCCTCGGAAAAAGAATTAGATATGCTATACTTGAACAGAAGAGACAGAATGGTGGACTCATATTTTATGACCAGCTGTTTTCCTTTATATATTGGTAAAAAAAAAATAATAATAAAAAAAAAAAAAAAAGTTTACCCATTAACACCTTTTCATTTTTTTGGAATAGAATGATTATCAGTTGAAGTCTTAACAATGTGTAAATTTGATTACCCTGTTCATACTGCTTAACATATTTGTTGACTAGAAACTGGAAGATAAACAACCATAAATGAATAAAATAAGTATAATCTTGCACATATTTTACCTCAATTACTCGATGGACAATTGGAATTGGACGCCCCTAAACAATATGAAGAAGATATGTTAGCACCACGTAACCAGAAAGAAAGGGGAAGGCCTGAGGAAATGAAGAGTGCCGACAAGATGTAGATAGAAAAGCAGTATCAAATACATGTGCACACAAAAATACATAGAGAAATTTGCCCCTAGAGATTATTTGTGTGCCCTTCTACATCTCAATGTCTTCCCTTTTATAGTCAGCATAGAGCTCAGTGGGCTCATTTATCCATTTAGTTAATTATAAAAAATTCTTACTGTACAAGAGTTGATATTTATGTGGCTGAGAGCTCCAAATGAGATTCGACATAATCACAGAATATATCCATGGATCAATGTTTCCTATGCTGAGAACCTCAAGGCCTTGTGTACTGGAACAAGAATATTGATCTTGTTTGCTTACGCTCAGTAATGAAGCATTAGCTGAAAACATAATTCAATCTGATTGGTCATAAAAATTAGATCGTGGCAAAGCATAGTGCAAGGAACACTTTCTAGAGTAGTAAAATAAAAATAAATGCGGCAAAAATATCTAGTCAATACTGTCACTAAGCCAGAAAATAAAGGAAATGCTTCCTTTAAGGAATAAAAATTTTGGTCAGAGCCAAAACTCATAGCCATGATGATCACGTAAACATATTAATATACCTAAAAACAAAGGAACAAGAAAAAAAATAAAAGAACCAATTTTAAATAGAGGAATTTGAACATACATCTATGTTAAACACAACAACCTCTCCTGTCCGAATAGGATCCTTACTCATACGCAAGAACAAAATGTCACCCTGCAACACAGCAAAGGTTTATGTTACAGGATAGGAAAAAGTTAACAAGAATAAAATGACTAAAGAAATGAGGAAGTTGCAAAATTTAACTAAGATTAATTACTGTAGAGAGCCTATATAATGTTGTATAAAATCGGATGTAATTGCTTATTTGTTTAGCTTCAAAATTTAAGAGACAACTTATTTATAGATGTTGATAGGAGTTCCAAAACTCCAATCACAACCCAAACTTTTCAATTACCAAGATGACAGGTGTCAACGTGTACAAAAATGAGTGACACTGCAGTTTCATGATATGTAGTAAATGTATATTTTTCATTTCAACTACGTATTTTAACATTTACTATCTGCATCACCATTATTTTTCTGAACAAGCAAAATCCTATGAGAATTATGTAGCAATCTTCTAGCTAGAGATAGATAACATTGAGTATTCATATAATTATTCTGCAAATTAATAACAACGAAATAAAATGGACTCACTCGTTGGAAAGCAGGTTCCATGCTTTCTGAGAGCACAACTACAACAGGTGACTCACTACCAGTAACATACATTAATGTCTTCCATATTATTAGAGCTGAAGCCACAATCATGCCTGTAATATTTTATGCAAATAAAAGAATGAAGAAACTTTAAAAAAAAAAAAACATAAAAGCAAGACAGGAAAGAAAAATATAGAGTTTACCAACCAAAATATGGAAAAGCATATAACTGAACAGCAAGCTAAATATTTCTGAGTGCAAATTACCAAAATAAATAAATAACTAAGCCTTAACCCATGCAAATATGGGGACAAAAAAAAAAATCATTTTGACACAAGTATCACTGTGTATTTAAGCTTTTATCCCATTTTGCTGCATTCAAAAACACTGTTGAATTTCTATTTTTCTTTATCAAATTTTCGAGCTCTACGCATAAGCTGCAAAAATTAGGTAAAAAAAGTTATTGTGCCTCATTTTTGTTTTCCGTTAAGCCTTCCAGTTTAACTCGAAGCACTTGCTCTTCATTTCTTTGAAATTCCAGGAATTCTATCCTTTAGCTCTTTTCTTGGTTAAAACTTCTCAGATAATCACATTTAATTGCTAGTTTCTGCATTCAAATCGCTGTTTGATTTCTTAAAAAGCCCTAATCACAAGCTAGTACACTTTACAATACAATACTAGAAGATGGGATAAAATTAGATAATAAGAAACACCAATTTTCTGTGTGCCTTTGCAAATCTAAACTTAAAAAGGGTGATTGAACAGATAGAAGATTAAGCTGAATGTAACAATCAGCAAAATGGATGAGAAAAGAAAAGGACGAACCAAGAGTAATGGCCTGAGAAAAAGCTTGTCTGATCTGAATAGATTTGATGGAGTTAATGGTCTCCCCTATCAACCACATTTTCGCACCTCACACCTCTGCTTTCCACCTTCTTAAGGAATCTTCTTGCACTCTGATTCCACTCAAATATTTTAGCTTAAGATTGGTTTTTGATTTTTCACTCCAGTGCCGTGGAAAAAATGCAGTCATTCTCTTTCATTAATGGAAAATTATTTATTTCGTCGGATAGAAGAAAGGAAAAAGGAAAAAAAAAAGTCAAAAATTATTTTTCCCATTAAGATAATATTTTTCTCTTACAAGTTAACATTCTAAATTTGATTCATTATTTATAAAATTCACCCAATTTATTATGTTTTTGTTCCTTTTTTAGATAAAAATGACTTGAATATGTCATTGTTCTTATCCATTTTTTTGTAAATTATATTATAAATATTTCGAAATTTTTTTTAGATAGTTAATATCTTTAGATTGTGTTCATGGTTGAGAAGTTAACCCTTAAAAATAAAAACTATATTTTATATATGTCAACTTCTCACATCTTAGTCTAGGATGAATTTGATTTAGGGAAGAAAAATTCATTAAAATAATATTGATTCGAAAATTTTCTACATTTTTCTATATATTAAAATAAGAGTGTGGTGTGTTATATGTTTAATGGATTTCTAACATGACAGATAATTTTATCTAAATTTTTCGTATTAAAGATGACAATTAAAATAGCATATTTTTAGATGGTAAAAATAAACTTAAGATGCTATACGATTTCAAATGCTTTTTGTGTTAAAGAGAATTTTGTGTAATTTATTTGTAACTTTAATTTTTTTTTAATTTTTAAAATGTAAAGAGAATTAAATTTTAATTTTATACCAATCAATAAAATTAATTCAAATTTAACTAAAATAGTTGAAATTTGTAAATAAATTATATAAAAAGTTATTTGACAAAAATAACTACTCTTTTGCTTCTTATTCTTCTCCTCTTAATTCTCTCCTTCCTCCTCCTATTTCTCTCTCTTCCACATTTATCTCTTTCTCTACTTTCTCCTCCTCTTAATCAAGCCTTAACCAACTCAGGCTATGCCTGGTAAAATTTTTTGGTTCAAACCTGCCCCGAATTTTAATAAGTAAAAATCAGGCTTAGGCCAAATGGGACAACCATGCATTTGGAAAAATTAATACAAATAATAATATATTTTATAAAAATTATAAAATTAGATTATTTATATTTAAAATTATATAACATGTTTTAAAAATTAATTATATACAAAAATTTAATTTAATATACTACAAAAATTTATAAATTTAGACAACTACAAACTAAGATAATATTAAATATTACATAAAAATGATATAAATAACCAAAAAAATTAAATAATCTAATACAATATATAGATTTAATAAAAAAATACAAGAATAATTTAATATATAAAAAAAATTAGATCAGAAAAATCAAAAGATAAATAAAAAGTTAAATAGAAATAAAAAAAAAATATTTAGTCAGACCATGCTAGGTTTGGGCAAGAGATGCCTTGTCTAATCCCAGCATGGTAAAAAGGGCTTATCTTGGGTTAAAGTTAGGTAGAATTCACATGAAAATCGAATAGGCAAGCTTGGGAAAAATGCAGGTCAACTGGGTTAGGCAGGAATTCGGATTATTGACTAGGAATTTTTTTAGTTTCTTGAATTTATTTTGTGTAATTTATTATGGTAGTGCAATTTAAAATGTGTTAGATTATGATCTTGTTTGTCTTTATAAGAAATAATATCAAATAAATTTTAGTTTTGGATTTGTTTCAATAAAAAAATTATGAAATTAAATTCAAATAAATATTTTAAATTTCAACATTCAAAGCATAAAATAAATTTTATAAGAAATTCATTTTCAAATGAATTTTTGTAAGTACTAGATTTTTGCATTCTTGATCACGATTATCTGATGATATTTAGAGATATAATTCAAAGAGAAGTGGCTTGCTGAAAAGAAGAATACCAAACAGTTAAAGAATTTCTTTGCGGACTAGAATGCACAAATAGTTGTATGGAGAGGGATTAAATGGTAATTAAAAGTAGTTAAATTTGAGGCACTAAATAAGAGTTTGAGAGGATTTAAGAAATTTAAAATGGATTAAAATTAAGGTTAATATGGAAAAGCAGGGTTTTGAAGTACTCGGAAATCGTTTGACATCGTGCAGTTGAACTGAACCGCTTTATGCAAGTTTCTAATATGTTTTATAAAGACATCCACGCAAGAACTCTATGACATTTGCACATATCTTCAAACACTCTATGCCGATGTTTTGTGTTATTTTTTCAGATTTCAGGATTTTTCAATGGACTTAGATCTTCTAGAAATTGACTTTTCTTTTAAGGAATCAATCAATTTCGACTCTAATTAGTGGGGAGAATAAAACGCTGTAACTCCTATTTTGTCAATATTTCAACCCTACTCACTGGATTTCAAGCCTATAAATACCTTACCTCTCCTCACATCTCCACACAATACAATTTCTTGAGGCTAGAGAGAGATATAAATATTTTGAGAGTTTTTCTTCAGGATTAAAAAGATTTGAAAAGAGTTTTTAGCTTGTTTATAACAGAATTCTCGAAAAATCGATGTTCAATTTTAAAGAACTATTCTTCTACGAATTATTACAAGTTTAGTAAGTTCTGAAGGTAAATTCTAAATACATAATTCTTTCAAAACATGGTTTTCTATCCTTAAAGCATGATTTGTTTGAATTTTGCATAAACATTGATTTTATTGTAACTAAATTTGTTTTTCTTGAATAAGTCCAGATTATCATGATTTAATCACATGTTTATGCTTGCTTTAAGCTGAATTTGTGCCTTTTTTTTTATATATGATGTATGATCATATTATAAGTTTTCTTGAGCAAAAGGAAATAGATTAATTATAAACATGTTTTATATATGAGATAATAGTGTTAAATGATTAATTATATTTATAATAGCATAAAAATAGGGTGTATTCATATGCATATTTGTTAATTATGATTTTTACACGATTTTTTTATATATTTGTTGTGTTATGTTATTTATTATATGTTTTATCTTTTATTTGATTATGTATTTGCATTACATTATGAAGCATTGGGCATTAATGTGCAATACTGAAACCACACATAGTTGTTAGGCATATAGTTAAAAAGTCACAAATTTAGTTATTTAAAGATTGATAAATTAATTTTTTAGATTAAAACACTTACGTCAATTTATTGACTTTCGATTTGCACCGAGTGACAAATCAAGACTTTAATTACAAGCATCTTACTTAGAATTTTATATTTTGAATTCCAAATAGCCAAATAGTATATAAAAGAATAAATCGCCAAATGATAAAGCATACTAATGAAAAAAAAAAAAAACTTAAAAGGTCTGAACCTTATTGAGAATCCTTTTATGTCCTTTTGAAACACATTTTTCTTTTTTGGCTTCTGCACATATAAATCGAGGATTATCCAGAAAAGCCTTCCCATATTATTATTATTATTATTATTTGCCTCTAACCTAAATGCAATATATAGCAAGTAATATAATGATGAGTAAAGTATTAATTATTTTTATAGCAAGTATTATTATTATTATTATTATTTGCCTCTAACCTAAATGCAATGTATAACAAGTAATATAATGATGATTGATGAGTAAAGTATTAATTATTTTTAATGAAAATCTAGTATGTGTGCGCAATGTGAATAATGAAATTTATGCTAAAGTTATCCGAGTAATCAATTAAAAAGTCTAAATTAACTAATAATTATAATTGCAACTAATTTATGAATTGATAGACATTAATAGAAAATAATTATTAAACAAATAAAATTAAGCATTATATACTAAGATGTTAGAGTATCACTCTAAACCCTTGTATGCAAGTCCTAATAGCACAAGACAAGGAATAAGATATTACAGGGTGGTAGGATTAATGCAATCATACCTTATTACGGAATGAATAAACCAATATTCTTAGAATCTTGGATTCTCACAAAAAACCCTAAGCTCCTAGCATGAATTTTAATCCTTTGTGATGCAATTCTTCATTTCGGACATAAATTACAAAAACCATACAAATTCTATAAGATCTCTAGAAGAAAACCATAGAACACTTTGTTTTATGCATGAAAAATCAAGGCCCTTTTTTAATCAAGTTAAGGCAATATCTCATCCATTTTACAAGACAATGATTAAGCAATATCAACACATAAACTCAAACGAAGGAATATCAATATTCAATCAAGTCAACTAATTATTTTCCCTAATCACTCTATAAGACAATAATTAGGAATTACTCCAGTAACCCATTAAAAGAGGCATTTAGCACACAAAATCATGCATAGAACCCATGAATATTTAATTCCATTAACAAATAAAATTCAAAAGTGTTACGTAATTGGGGATACAAGCCATAACTAAAATGAACTATTCAATAGACATATTCGTTACAAGGATATCCAAACAACTTATAGAGATAAATTTATTCACAAGAGAACGAAGAGAAATAGGGAAAGTGAATCAAACTAGGATGACTCCTTTAAAACCTTCAAGGTTTCCTCTAGCTTGAAGCTTTAATGCCAACTTTCCAAGTCCTCTCAAAGGGTATTCTTACTAGTGTCGAGAGAGATGGTGTAAAGAAAAATGTGGTGGTGTGTTCACTCTCAACTTGGAGAAATATATATATATATATGTAGGGTTTTTCAACCTTAATCCTAATACTATATTGAGTCACACTAAGATAAGGAGGAATATTCTTTACAGGTGTAGAGATTTTTTTTTTTTTTTTTGGGATAGATTTGGGTTCTAATAAAGTCCATAATTTTCAAGATTAACTCAATTGTGTTCTTTTATTAAATTTTCGGCCTAAGGTATTTGAACTGGTCTATAATTTTTATGAATGTGTGCAATTTCTCCAAAATTCCTTAAGAATTATAAATTAATACTATATAAAATTAAATGAGACTAAGTAAAAAGAGATTAAAATTAAATGAAAGAAGTTAGTTACTCAAAATGAGATCAATTAAGAATTATTACTATTATTAATAATAAAAATTTTGATGCGCCAAATAAGCCATTTGTGAGAATAAAGTGAAATAAATGCATGTGTAATAGGGTTTTTTACATTACGCGATTAGGTAGTTGAACAAACTAAAATTTCAAATTGGATGTTTGATTAGCTCCATGGTTTGAGTCAATAACTAACTTATAAGTAGGGACATTTTGGTAAATGAAAAATAAAAGCCAACAATTGAAACTGTCTAACATTTTAAAGTTATATATTAAAACTTGGCTTTTTATATGAAAAATTGACTTTTACATATTTAATATTCAAAATATTATACTAAAAGATGAAATTAGATGGCATGATGTCATTTTTACCTCAACTTAGATATTAGATTCAAGTTCTAAGTGTTAGGACTGTGCAAAATCGAACCGAAACTAAAAACTGAACCGAAATTTTGACAATTTGGTCTATTTGGTTCGGTTTTTTCAGTTTTCGGTTTTTTCGGTTCGGTTCTGTACAGTATTTTCGATTTAATTGGTTCGGTTCTTGAAGGGCAAAAACCGAAAGAACCGAACTTATCAAAACGACGTCGTTTTGATATAAAACAGTGTCATTTTGATATAAAACGGCGTCGTTTTTGTAATTTTATATATAAAAAATAAAAATTATATAAAATTTCGGTTAATTCGGTTTTTTCGGTTCGGTTCTATAAAAAAATCGATTTTTTCGATTCGATTCTCATGAAAATTTCGGTTCTTAAAATTTTAGAATTTCGATTTTCGATTTTTTCAATTCGGTTTGGTTCTGAACCGAACCGACCATTTGCACAGGGCTACTAAGTGCAGCACACGAGCCTTGGATTGAACAAAAAAGGGATTTGGAATTTAGTGGATTTACTGAAAATGGGAACAGGCACCTATCAAATAAGAGGCCGATAGGACACCAAAAGGCATGGTATGCATTTATAGGATTCGAGAATCAATAATACGATGGAGAAAGCATTAGTCATCCCAAGATGTCCTAAAGTAGATCATGTTAACCTATGATATGAAAAAAAATGTTATTTAATATAGTTTATAATTTATGAAAGTTTTACTAGAATCAATATTAACTCAGATGTATAATCAATTCTCGAAATATAATAGCGATATTAAATAAATTTTATTATTTTTGTCAAAGACAAAATGACTGAAGATTTATTAATTATAGATTATAACATATTATTGCTGATAGTGATGTATATTTTATAAATTAAGGTTTTAAAGAAAGATTGAGTTTGTGTTTTATTTATATACCTTAAGGTAGTTTTTCTATAGATTTTAAAATTTAACTTAAACAATAGAAATGCAATTAAAAATAGTTTGGATGCATGGAAAGGGCTATAACCATAGAAAAGTGGAATTAATAATTTTTGTTAATTAAAGAATTAAGACACCAATTTACCATTGAAAACTAATTTGCTCACGAATAATAAAACTAATAAAGAATTAAACAATTTCTTTTTTTACTAGCAATACAAATTTCTTATAAGATTCAGTCAAATATCCAGGATTTATTTTAATGGAAGTTTGAGAGACAATGATGACTTATTATTGAATAATAAGAAAATTTCTTACTTTATATATATTGCAAATTGTTTGTTTTTTAAATTATTTGATTTGCCCATTTCACCGATCACTATAATTTTTTTTTATTTTTCATTAGGTATATTTGCAAGTGACTTAATTAACAATCTAAAATTTAATCAAATATTCACCTAATTTTAATGCACTTACTTGAAATAAAATAAATAAAATAAAACTTTTGTGACTTAAAGGACTTTCCGAGTAAAAAAGGTAAAGATAGGATATTTTGTCATTTCAATCCCTAAATTTTTTATTTTTGAAAACATACCTAATCCTTGAAATACCAATTTTATCTGTTCCATAAACTTATATAACTAGTAATTAAAGAGTATAAGTCATTTTATAAACCTTATATGACTAATACAAAAACTGCATCTTCTTTCTATCTGTTCTCTCTTTTCTTTCTTCTACCAATTCTCTCATATCTTGTTCTTTCTTATTTTTGATACCAAATCCTTTATTTTATGATGTAAAACAATGCAATTTTTATACAAATGCTATAACATTCACTCCAATTTCATTTTCCCTCTAAAAATTGTTAAGATAAATGAAGCTTACTAGGCTTCTTGATGGGTAATCAAACAATAGTTCATTTTTCATAGTCCTAATGACTTTTAGAAGATAATCCATAGGATTTGGAAGTCCTTAAAAGTGGTGCATAGGCTTCTAGTGCTACCCTAAAATGTTGAGTGCTCTTATCATTTTCCCCTCTTTTGGTTGAATGGCAATATGACACCCTCTACTCGATTCAGTTGTCGGATCCAAATAGAGTGTGCACACAAGCATGTTATCTAAACTATCATTTCTTGACATATTAAAACATGTTTTCTATTAAGTATTACTATAATAATTTCTTTACAAAAATGCGTGTTAACAAAAACCTTTTCAAAACTAGTTAATGTCCATATTTGGAAAATACTCGTGTTGAAAATCCGACAGCATAACGGCTATATTGGGACACTTTCCCAAATATGAATAGTAACCTACAATGAAAACAAACACTTGTAAAATATTTCAAACACAATCCACCACTTCTGTGATCATCTAATCACTTTAAATCTATCATCAACACAAATCACAATCTCAACCTCATGAAGATATATCATGCAAGTTTAAAATAATTTAAAGAACTTAAATAAGGTTACAAAACTATTAATAGCCTTATATTTACATTACAACATAGCTTAGGCCCATAACTTTATATATACAATATATGAGTGCTTTCTTGCTGTACATTTCATAATCTAGTACATACAACAAAACTATACCAAAAGGTAAGCTTTAGTATTTAGTTTTGATGTCCCAAGGCTTTGGCTCAATTGTTCTCTATACCTACAGTATCGCAAACAAAAATGATGCGCTAAGCAATAGCTTAGTGGTGTAATCGAAATAATTCTTGTAATAATGTCATACCTTATTATATCTCATCATACCAATATGAATAAACACAATTTATAATATGTATAATCCATTTCATAACATGCACGCATGTTATCTATTATAATGAACTTAATATTTAACACATGCTGAACATAAAAATTACATATCACACATGCATAAATCATACACATTGCACTTGATAGAAATCTATATGTCAAATTCTATTATATTTATTTAACTTGCCCATATTATGAGAACACATATCCTATGGATAAAAGGGGTGGACACCAATATGGATTTGAAGATCAAACATAGCATGAGACCTGAAGATAAAAAATAACATGAGTCCGAGACCGAGCATAACATCAATTTATGGACAAAAACATAGCATGATGCATACGACCATTTATAAACTCGAAGTTCATCTACCAATGTGCATCTGAAGATAAAAAATATAGGCTTGGGAATCAGACATTTAGTGGACCCATAGACTGAGCAAATATCCATAAAGGCACTGAAATACCCTAGCAGCTGCTAATAAATCCCTAGCTGATTGGTCAACCTATTCGAACTAGGTTGTTACTCATATGGGCAACTAACCAATTTACTTTAGTTACACCATCTTAATTAAGCTTAAAATAACTTATGCTTACTTTGGTTTAGTCAATATTTCACTTATTTTCATGTTCAAGCATATTATTTCATACAAAAGCACATAATAAGTCACATTTTGTAACAAATCTACCTTTTACTTTGCGGATTATCTAAAAGAGAGGGTATTACAAGTAAGCTTATATTTAATCCTAATGCTAATGAACCCCTTAAGAGGTTTTAAAGAATGGTTCTAGACAAATTTATTTGTCACTTTGTCAGTCTATGAAAATCTGTTTAAACTAAAGGATAGTTAAGACTAAATTTCGGCAGCATAATGGTTGTCCGGATACCTTACCAAAAATTTACCTATAGAAAAACATTTTTATAACCCTAAAATCAATCCAGCAATCATCACGTAAATGATAATAACATTAAACAACAACATCAACACTTACATCACATCTGTAAGTTTATCACCCCATATGGTAACTCAAGGACACAACTAAAAACTCTTCCTTAAGAAAATATATCAATCAAGGCTTATCTGTCTGGTTTCCACACAAATCAACTTGATATCATGCAACTATCTTAACTAAACTTATACACCCCTATGTATCCTTGATTTCATTACTTATACAGATATACATCCCTACTTAATATAGTCTGTACATGCCATTCTAAACACTAGATACTTTAAAAAAAGAAAGAACTATATGTACAACCAATTCTGATTGACTGGGATCTTGATGCTTATTCTAATGCTTTTGGTGTAAGCCGTGTTTTACTTGTTGTCTACATATCCTTATAACCTGCGTGAGGCAAAAACCAATGCATTGAGGAAAATATGCTCAGTGGTACCCCAATATGCCTATATCTTATAGTCTAACAACTCAATTAAAAAAATCAACTAAATCTATTTAGACAAAGAGAAAGTTATGCTATTGATGCAACCTACTGTATGCTTGTACACTGAGTTATAAACTAGCAAGTGGATTTTACCCTGTCTCCTATGTAAATCGATTACATCTATTTCGCTTACCATGTCATGTATGTGAAATAGCTGAGCATGCTTAACTTGTTAACCTGTAAATTGAAATATGTAAATTTAGTATAATACAAGTATAGTGCATTTTAGAGATGTTTTATCCATATTTACATTGGTTTATGACTTAGTCATGTTATTGACTGGATGCTGGTGTATTTACTATTACAGTCCAATTTATAGGTAATACTAGTTAGTTATGTTTTAAGTTAAATTTATTAATTTTCATTAAGAATCTAGTCTGCTGAGATTATTTAAAGCCATAGATAACACTCTCCTAGAATGACACTAAAGTAGCGTAAACGAGGCTGATAAAGCTGTAAGTTGAAAGGTGGTGACAAGGAGGGTTTTCCTATTACCCTGCCACCGCTGTAAGCTGATAAATAACTGATAAGCTAATAAATATTGGTGGCCTTGGCCACTATCACTGTAAATAGCTCATATAGCACTGATGCCGAGCTATAAACTGTTGCGAATTTGTATAATAATCCCTCTTTGTCATGCCAAAACTACCCTAACCTAGATTCTAAAGAGTTTACCCCAAGCTCTTGATTCTGAACTTTATATTGCTTGAGTTTAAGTGTACTGGTGTCTTTCTGTCTTTTAATTCAATATTGACTCTATAATTGAAAGTACTGATATATTTTGAGAACTATTATTCTTTACTAAAGCGCTCTTACTATTCATAAAGTGATTTCTCTGTGTCCGCTTGTATGGTTTTCTTAACTACTTTCTGACTTCTCTTAAATGGCTGAAGCTGATTTTTTAATATTTATATAAACTGAATTAACTAAGAAACTACTATATGTGATTATCTGAGAAATCATAATACAACATATATGCTAGCCCTATAATCATAATGCAACTTACATGCTGCCTCTGCAAATCATACTATAACATACATACTAATTTTGTAAAGCATAAGGCAAGCTATATGCTAACTTTGTGCATGGTCATGCAATATACATGCTATTTTTGTAAATCATGTTACAACATATGTGCATTAAGTCTGTTATAACTTGTGTAGTTTATATTGGACTACCTCATAGGTACCTAAATTATTTCTATATTATAGCTGATAAAATTCTACTATTGTATGCAATCCTTTTGACTGTTTGTTAAACCATATTAAATACAAACTTTAAGACTGCTTAACTATACTATGTAAAGAAGGGTCTAAATTACCTTAACGGCATCTAAAGTTAATTCATCCTCTTTTGTCTGTAAATATGTCTAGTTTATTTCTCTAGATTAACCCATTTGTTGCTAACTATCAAGGTCACACTCAATATATCGAATTTGACTAGTGCATTTTGAAACAAGCTTACTTGGCCTTGGTTTTTCTTAAATAATTTTCGAGTAGTGCTATAAATAGTAAATTTTACCTCATAGTTCAATGTGTCTGGTACTTCATAAGGCCAAGTCTTACTCTGAGTTTCTGTTTATTCCTACTTTAAGTGCTATTTTCCTTTAGCCTGCTTTACCCATCTACTAGTAATAAGTGTTATCTTGTAGTGGTATTTATCTATCTTAATATCATGCATATCAAGTATACATCAAATTAATACATAATTACTATGATGCACATATTAAGTATGACTGTAGTTAGGGTGCTACTTGTACATACATCCTAAGTATATGTGTGGTGCAATCCATAATACTGAATATAGAGGTCACTTGAATTCATAAAATATGTTTTTTTACTAAGACATGTCTTAATAAGGTATTGGAACTTAATTTTTAATAGCATTAACTTACCCCTCACTCATTGATGATTTATTCCTCCTCTTCCCTATCCTAGTTCTGTTTGTTCTTTGGTTACTTATAATCAACCTCATCAGTGCACAATTAATCTAACTATAGTACCTAAGATGCTCTCCATATCTATACATAAGATTCAATTATTTGTGTCAGTAGATTATTATTCTATTTGAAACCTGAGCATGAAATACTACTCATGCGTAAAAACCTATTTAGTGATATATTGCATATGCCTATAAGATGTCAAGCTGATAAAATGCTAGTGTTAGTGTAAGAACACATTCCATCGGACTTAACCAAAGATGATTTAACTTAAAAAAATATATATAATTTGAGGGATTAGGAGATAAAGGAGTACATATCGAAAATGCTATAATTCTTCCATATTTTGGTTCCACCTCTTTTTTGCCACCAAATTTCGACTCTAAAGCCTATCAATCTCCCTCTTTCCTTTGTAATTATCCTTTAGCTGCCAGATCTTCTTGCATTGCAGCTATTATTATCATAAAAATTGATCAGTTACACCTCTATATTGTTATTGCTATATTGCTACAATTATTATGACATAACAACATTTATAGCCATTATCTAAGATTGTTGTCCAAGTAGCAGTTGTGTTATTGTCACAGTGTTCACCCTTTGCAGCTAATAGCCATAGCAGTAGTATGGCTTTGCTGTAGCTATCCTTTGCTAAAACTAGTATTGTAGTGCCTACTACACGTGGTAAGCAGCCATGGCTGTTGTGCGCTATAGCACTGGTAGTTGTGCTGCCTTGCTACAGTACGGTGCTGCTCTGGGGTTTCCCTTCAGCCAATCCTCCCTCATTATTATTATTATTATTATTATTATTATTATTATTATTATTATTATTATTATTCCACTACTTTTATGCCATCATAATTTTCTTTTTTTATAGTTCACCTTAAATGCTCTAAATAGAAGTTAGAAGGAGAATTCACTCAATCCTCTACCCATTTCGAAGAAAAACCAATTTAATTCTATTGTCACTAATTGCAGTGGTTGAAATTCTTTATTTCCCTTACTTTGCCTCAAATCTAACCTCACATTACAAATATCCCAATTTTTATTAGTTAACTCTCAGAAACTCATATCAAATATAGAATTTTCAGTTCTGTTCATTACAAGTCTTAGGAACCTTAACTCATTTTCCAGTCTTATAGTGCCTCGGTTCATACTCTACTATTGCAAATAACAACTTTGATGTTTGCATATATTTGTTGTAGATTAAAATAAATGCCTCATTATTTCCCCCTCCCTTTGGTCTCTATTTCTGAATCAATTCACTCGTATAAAAAAGAAAGAAGAGAGAACTTATCTATTGGCAGTATCATCCCTCATTGCTGGTAAGCTGCTACAACTCTCATTGTTCTTACCATCACCGCACCCTTCAATAGTAGCTGTTTACTATACATGCAGCAGTAGTCTTCACTGCCCTCCTCACATTTCCCTTTAACTTTCTTGTTTTATCCTTTTTTGACGATTCGATTTTCCTCCCATTATTTCACTAGTTTACCATTTGCTGATTTTATTTCTTCTCCTTTTTTTTTTCTTTTCTTTTTCTTTTTTGTTTTTATTTTCATAGCTTGCCATTTAATCTCACTAGCAAATCAATTATGCTTCCTAAAAATTCTAGAAGTTATAGACTCTTTAAGTCGGTTTATCCCATCTCTCTTCTTTTTTTTTTTATCTTATTTTAATTATTATTAATTTCAAAATTACACAATTTGTTTTTCTTACACCCATACCATTGTCCATTTCTAATTAAATTAATCACTCTCCATAAATTTTATTAATTTCCACACAAAGCTCTTTTATTCAACTAAATTATCATAATATTATTTCCCCATTTATGCTAATAAAATATTCTTGAAGTAATTTAACCACTCTCTATTAAATCTCTCTTAGAAACTGAGCTTACTAATCAATTTGCCAACTTAGAGTGTTGCAGATGTGACACATTTCATTATCATATGCTTATAATCACATTATCAACATCTCAATGCCAATTTCATGATCATAACATACATGTGATCATGTAGCATCCATTACATGTTTGGCATAATGCATATTCATGCATGGACATCTATAAGGCTATTCGGCCACCAACTCTAAGCAAACATATAATCCACCTTCTTTACATTATTTATATATATCACTTTAATGCCTATACTTAAGCATGTATACAACTTTATCTCCATGCCATAAACACATTTCATATACACATATATGCCTAATGTCCATTTGGACATCCTATTAAAATGCATCACCTCATGCATTTTTCATCATTTCCATTCATTAATCAATACTTTCACATATCAAGTAACATATACAAACACACACACCTTTTCCCATGGACATTCGGCCATGACCTTAAATATATATCCCATATAAATTTATCTATCATACAACCTCTTATATCATGCCCTTATATTAGCATTCATCAATTCAACTCAATTCATCGTAATTAGCATGCATTATATAACATAACACATGCACACACACACATTTATGGCCATTCGGCCATATTACCATCAACACACCAACATGCCTCAATTTATATTCAAATATATCTACCACATTCAAAAGCATTAAATGACATTCAAATGCATCTTGTAATACAATTTAATTACCATTTAATAATCTAATTACATTTATATTTAAATATACACATATACACAATTTCACATATTAGGGCACTAATTGATTTTATATAAATTAAGTCGATTACACTTATTTTTTGGAGTTAAAATACACCATGGAGCTCATTTGCACCTTTCCTTTTCCTTTGTCGATCTGTTTCTTGCCCGGCCCAATTACAGAATACATACTCGTTTCGTTAAATTTTGTATAAAATCATAAAAGCATTCAAAAATTAATCCGACTTGATAAATGTGCTCTTGGGCACTAAGAGAACACTAGAAAAATACTAGAGTTTAAAAAATCTTAGCTGAATTGAAAATATTTACTATTTATCGAATATGAAAATCGAGCTTTTCGTCCAATTTTTTTGAAAATTTTTGCTTTCCTCGATGTCTAAAGGCTATGAAGGTGTTGTCATTCAATTATGGTGGCATGAAATAGGCTAATTTGGAGGAATCAAAAAGGAGAAAATGAAGGTTTCTTTCTTGAAAAAGTTGGCTGCCTAAAATGGAGAAGAATAAGGGAAAATACTATTCCAACATTAACTCATAAAAGGGGTTTTTGACTTCTATATATGTGGGATTTTTGGGAAAAAATTTATTCCTTTCTCTCTCTTCTTCCATATTTTAAAAACTAAACCTCTCTTTCTTCTTTTAATTTAACTCCTCAAAAATTAATTAACATTCTATAAGCCTTTAAAAATCGGAGCTTAAAAATTACAAAAAAGCAAATAAAAATGCATAATTTCATATAATCTGATTTTAGTGAAAATATTTCCTGATTTCAGTAAAAATATTTCCTGATTTCTAAAAATTCTAATCTTAGCACTAACAAGCTAATTAGAATTTTTGAGTATCATGTTATATTAATCTCAAAATTTTCTAAACAACTTTTGAATATTTTACGGTTCAGCTTTCACGTGACACAACTGTAAGACTTAACTATCATTTTTAGCCACCTAAATGACTTCATTTTAATTTCAAATTTCACCCATAATTATGTTATAATTAGTACTTCTATTTTGTAAAATTAGTGCCTCAACCTCAGGAAAACACTATTCATATCCCGATGAGTACTATTCATAACACCAAGATTTTTCGGGCGTTACATTTCTTCCCCTCTTAAATGAAATATCATCCTCGACATTACTTGACTCAAAAAACTGAGGGTACTGCTTTCACATTTGAGCTTTTGTTTCCTAAGTTGCCTTTTCTATCTCATGGTGCTTTAAGAGAACTTTCACCAGTGGTACAGTCTTATTCTGTAACTCTTTGACCTCTCAAGACAAAATGATGACTGGTTCTTCTTCATAAGATAGGTCTAGATTAACCTTAACCTCTTCCATTAACAAAACATGCATCAGATCTGGTTTATATCTTTGAAGCATGAATACACGAAGACATCATGAATCTGTTAAAATTCTAGTGGCAAAGCTGGTCTACAGATTACTGGCCCCACATGTTCTATCACTTCATATGACCTAATAAACCTAAGACTCAACTTTCATTTCTTACCGAAATGTATAACTTTCTTCCGTGGTAAGACCTTTAGAAACACCTTGTCTCCTACCTCATACTGCATATCTTTCCTCTTAAGATTCACATATGACTTCTATCTATCAGAAGTTGCTTTTAAACCTATCTCTAATGATCTTCACATTCTTCTTAGTATCCTTGATCAAATCTAGTCCCATGAGCTTAGTCTCACTAAGCTCATTCTAGCACAAAAGAGTTTTGCACTTCCTTCCATACAACGCTTCATAACGAGCCATTCTTAAACTTGCTTGATAGTAGTTATTATAAGCAAACTCTACCAATGATAGATAGTGATCCCAACTACCCTTGAACTTAATGGTACAACTTCTCAACATGTCCTTAAGCACTTGTTAAACATGCTTCATGTAACGATATGAAAATCCTGACTCTCATGAATATTACTTCTAGGATGAATAGTGTTTCTCAAAACCTGAGTTGCACTAAGTAGTCCATTAGGGAGTATTAATTATGAGAGAATTTTGGGCAAAAGTTTGAAGTCAATCTAAAGTTATTTGCATGGCTAAAAATGATAAACAAGATTTTACGGTAGTGTCTTATGAATAGTGCCACATGCAAAGTTGAACTGTAAAATAAATAAAAAGTTGCTCAAAATAATTCAAGAATTATATAACCTGATACTTAAATATTTTGACGAGTTTACTGGCATTAGAATCAAAATTTTTAGATATCAGGAAGTAATTCTTTTGAATTTTTAAGTAAGTAATTAGGTTGTTTTTCTTAGTTCCCTATGTTTTTCGAACTTAAGATTTTAGTGACCTATAGAACCTTTATTTATCTAATTTTTGGAGGAGTTAATTATTTAATTTGGATTCTGGAGAGGGGTGGAAATAAACCCAAAAGGAAGGAAAATTTTAATAACTCAAAAACTATAAATACTTAATTTCTTTTTTTTTATCTCATTTTTCCTTTCTTTCTTTTCTTTTATTTTTCTCTTTTCTTTTCCTCTCAATGCTGG
>CANXYI011513388.1:0-13795 GCA_948208565.1 Hura crepitans
TCCATGTACATCTTAGTACTACCAGGTTGCATAGAATAAAGAGCTTCATGTGCCTCCTTTAGTATCAATAACCTTAGGTTATCTATACCAAGTACACATAACCTGCCCTAATAATACAGATATCTATCCTTACTCAACTTAAATCCTATTGCCTTCCCCTCTTTATCTTTACCCATAATCTATCTGAACTGTTCATCCTTCACCTGAGCTTCCTTTATCTGTTGTCTAAAATTTAGTATTATCTGAGGCTCAGCCAGAATAACATTCTCTTGAGTGTATGGCAATTTAGCATTCATGGCTTTCAAGGTTACCATGAATTTCCTACTCAAAGCATTTACTACCATATTACTTTCCCCATATGGGAATCTATCATATGGTCATAATCCTTAATTAGCTCTAACCATCTTTTTTGACTCAAGTTCAACTTCTTCTATGTAAGAAGCTATTTTAGATTCTTATGATCCGTGTAAATGTAACATTTCTTACCGTATATATAATGCCTCCAAATTTTCAAAGCAAACATAATATCAGCTAATTTTAAATCAAGAGTAGGGTAATTCATTTCATGTGGTTTCAATTGCCCCAAAGCATAAGCTACCACTTTTCATTCTTGCATCAATACACAACCCAATCCATTTATTAAGGCATCACTATACATAATAAAATCCTTACCTTGGTCAAGTTGAATCAGGATAGGAGCTTCTATTAGCATTCTTTTTAACTTATCAAAACTCTCTTAACATCTGGCATCCTACTCAAACTTTACATTCTTTCAAATCAATCTAGTTAAAGGTGTTACAATCATAGAAAACCCTTTCACAAACCTTCTATAGTACCTAGCTAAACATAAAAAAAAAACTCTATATCTTTGTCATATTCCTCCGAGATTCCCATTTTAACACTACTCTAACCTTGTTGGGGTCTACTTTAATACCTTTTGCTAACACTACATGTCCCAAAAAAGCTACATCATTCAGTTAGAATTCACATTTGCTAAACTTGCCATACAACTGCTTCTCTCATGGAGTCTGTAGCATTACCTTAAGATGCTATTCATGTTTTTCTCTAGTCCAAGAATACACTAGGATGTCATTAATGAATACAACCACAAACTGATCCAGGTAGGGTTAAAACACTCTATTCATTAATTCCATAAATGCTGCTGGGGCATTAGAGAGCCCAAATGGCATCACTAAGAACTCATAATGCTCATATCAAGTCTTGAAAGTAGTTTTAGGAACATCAGCTTCCTTTATCTTCAATTTATGATACCTAAACATCAAATCAATTTTAGAAAATACACATGCACCTCTCAATTGGTTAAAAAGATCATCTATCTTGGGTAAGGGATACTTTTTCTTCACTGTCACTTTATTGAGCTATCTATAATCAATACACAGTCATAGGGACCCATTTTTCTTCTTCATAAATAGAATAGGGGCTCCCAAGGTGATGTGTTGGGTCTAAGGGACCCTCTATATAATAGATCTTACAACTACACCTTTAGTTCTTTCAACTTAACAAGTGCCATTGTATAAGGAGTAATAGACACAGGTGTTATACCAACATACACCTTAATCTCAAAATCAAGCTCTCTCTATAGAGGTAATCTTGCAACTCATTAGGAAATATATTAGGGAGCTAAGAAACAATAAGGATCCATTCAACAGTTGGGGTGGAAGTACTAGTATCAACAACATGTGTTAAGTAAGCTTCACACCTTTTTTGAATGAGCTCTCTTGCTATAACAATAGAGATAATATTATCTGGTAGGTTACTCTAACCTATGACTATCATTGTATATCCCTCTATAGTTTAAAAGGTTCACTTCTTATGTTTACAATCCCTTATAGCCCTGTAACACTTATGCTCTGAGGCTCCATGAACAGTGCCACTGGGTCTAAGAATTGTTCTCGGGGTACTAAGTCACGTGCAAATAAATCAAGGTAGTGACATTATTCATGAAACTTTAAGGGGCTCTAATATGATGAAGAGGGCAAAATTTAAAATTTTAGTAGAACCAATAATTCATTTCAGACTGTAAGCTAGCTCCCGATATAATAAAAATGTTTCTAGCTAAGATTAACTTGAGATGTGCCTGGATGGACCTAAAAATAGTGGACCTTGAAGCTCAAAAATATTACTGAGTCCACTAGCAAAAGAATTTTTGGAATAGGTAGTCGTTTACGAATTCTCATAATTTTTGAGGTTGGCATGCAAATTGAGGTAGTCTAAAAACTGCCTTACTGATGGAATTCGTCCACAAAAATTTATGAGCTAGTAGAATAGATTAAAATATGAATTTTAAAATAAACAGTATAATTTTTTGAGGTTCGAGTGAATTATTGTGAATTTTTTTAGTTTGCCAAAAAAATCGGGATGGTTCGGGATTTTTTATACTACCCTTGACATGCCAAAGTGGGGCCCACCTCATGCCAAGTTGACAAGGGGGCTTGTCAAGTGGTAAAACCTCACTTGACAAGTTGATTTCAACTTGGAAAGGAGAAGTTTTCTTCCTCCCTTTTCCTTGCTAATGCTGATGCCAATATTAAAATAAATAGGCCATAACTTTTTCATCCCTTCACGAAAAATAGTGATTCTAGTTGCTAAATTCACTTTATCTATTAGGAACCATGGGGAAAAAAGAATCATGTGAAAAGAGCTTCTCAATTGCGAGATAAAAATCATCAAAGTTTACTAGTTTAGAGTAGTCAAGAATAATGACTTAAGCTGAGTTCATGGCTGAGTCTCCTCCTTCCCTTGGGTCTTTTAGCTGCCATTCAATGCTAGATTATGTTTAACATATGTTTAACTATCTGTGTGAGGTGTTTGTGGCAATTGGATGGCAAGTAGAGGTCTATTAAAAAGGAGAAAGTCACTATGGAAAGGGCTGGCAGCTTCTATAATTAGGAGTTTCAAGTGTTCCTCTTAACAAGTAAGTGAATTCATTCATTTATATCATGCCTTTGATTTCTAACTTTCTAACTAGCCTTTCTCTTAGTTGTAAAGGTGTTAGGCATGTGAATTAGCTTAAGCAAAGTAATAAAAGTAAAGTATAGAGGCATTAAATTCAATAAAAGGTAACTTATACGGGTAATTGATGAGAATAGTTAAGTTTGGTGGAATTTGTATAGTTGGTTGAGAGTTGTATATGAGGAATGTTATGTGTTCATGGTAATTGATGGGTGTGTTATGACATTTGGGGATGAACTACAGTTTGGATGTTGTTAAGAAATAGAAGTGTGTGTAAAATTGCTAGCAAGTACATGTATGGCCTAAAATGTGTGCATATAGTATCTAAGAACTATGTCAATTTGGAGCATATGTATGGCTAGTTTTAGTGGTCCTATGTAGTAATTGATGCATGAATTAATGTTATATTTTATGAAGAGAGGGATATATGCATGAATGTGTGGTGAATTCCTTTATGGTTGAGACATGTGTGGCTTGTATGATGGCATGGCTTGCATAGTATAAAGTATGTATATATATATATATGTTATCATGGTAATAAGTAATATATATGCATGATAAGTGATGTAAAAATGCATGTAAAGGCAATGAATTCCTTAGTGGCTGAGACATATGGAAGCCATAAGAAGGGTGTGATAAGTTTAGCCTATAAGGGCTTATGCCTATGAATGTTATGAGATAATATTTATGGAATGACTTGCGCATTTAATCTTTGTGCCTATAATGGCTAGTATGGTGTAATGGTTTGAGTTAGCTAGTAGTGACCGTAATCTAAATAATGCATATGGCATGGTAATATTTTAAATGTATTTTGAGAATGTGTCCTGAAATGACTAGAAAGGTGGGACTAAAACATATGTTAATAGCCTAGGATCATAGCTTAAAAAGTGGCTTGAAATAAACTATGAAAATTAAACCTTTACTTATGCCTTTACGGCTAGATTTGAGATATATGTATGTATGGCATTAATACCTATTGTTTGGCCTTAGAAGTAGCCTAGATATGTTTGGCTTTAGGCTTATGAGTGTGCTTAGTAAGGTGTTGAAAACTGTGCTATAATTAGACCTAAAACAATCCTAAAAATGAACCTTGAAAAGTGGTCAAATGACCTATAATTGTCTAGTTGACCATTACCTAAACCAAAAATGTCAATGGACAGAAGGTGTTAGTTTCCTAAGAACTAATGCTATGATAAATTATAACACATTAAACCTTGTACATTTGTAATGATAGAACTTAATTTTTTTTTTTTAGAATTTTTACCCTGTAGAGCCAAAGTGTGGCTAGGCCAAACCAACTGAAAAATAAATGGTGTGATAAAATTTATAACTGTATGTTATTACAACTTAAATATTATAAGAACACTTTTGGCTAATAATTGGACTTAAAATGAGCTACTTAGCCCACTAGTTAGACACCCACTAGATGGTTTAACTAGTCAACTTAGGGTTTTACATCTACTAATTATTTGATATTTAGGTAGTGGATATTATTAGTGGTTAGAGAGGCCTACAGGCTGATCCCTATTATGCCACCTAGATGTTGAGATCTTATTTATGGCTAGGGAGGCTTATGGGATAATCTCCATTATGTTCCATTTCTAATGAGGTTGATTTGTGGCTAGGGAGGCCTACAAACTGATCTCCATTATGTCACACAGATATTTACTTAATTGTGTTTGGAGAGGCTATAGGCTGATCTTCATCATGGCATGTATGCTGGTGCAACGGCGCAAGTCTAAAATAGGGACCACTGTACTAATTTATTTTTCCTCTAAATCTAGTGTCTGTTAAGGATGTCTCCTGAGTTGGGCCAATTAAAGTAATTAAATAAGATTAATAAATTTAGATATGACTGTGAAACTAGTTACAAGGGGCATTTTCATAATTTTGCATTGATAATGAATAAATGCTTAAAATGGTGTAGTACATGCATAAATTGACTTATAATAACTAAAGGCATACATTATATGGCTCATGATAAATTAATTGGATAATTATAGGCAGAAATACCCTAGGGGTAAAATAGTAATTATGTATGGTAGATTATTTAACTTAACTGGGATATCAGTTTAAGATTAGATTGAAGTATAACATATAGATTAACCTTTGGACATGTTTTTAAATGGTTGAATTCACCACTAAATATTTTTATACTCAGCGTAACTATTTTGGTGCATAGGTACCTAGAATAGGGATGCGCCTTATAAAATGTGTAACAAAGTTCAAAGGGCATATTAAGAAGACTAATTATGTATATATGTATGATTTTGCACTCTATGTGCTTAGGTGAGAGAATATGGGTGTGCCGTATATAAGGGAACATAGGGTAGTATATACATGAAAAAGTTATTTTGTAATAATCCCTGTGATGATTTTCTTATTTACATGTGATCTATATACGTGCTTCTAGGCTCGAGGCTCTGTATGCTTTTATTGTGGCCTAAGCCCTATGATTGTTATATGATAGAAGATGGTGATAAGATGATAGCTAGGGGACTAGATGGGTCCAAGAAAGGATATATATGATATTCAAGTGTTTACAGGTGGAATTTGAATTTTTGGATAATGACTAGGGTAATCGCTATACTGCCAGATCTTTAGATGATACTCGATTAAGTTAGATTCTTTCCATAATGGAGAAAACAAGATTATATAAACTAAAATGGATTATAGGAACTGACTTGAATAATTTTGGAGTCAAATGGAGTTGTTTAGTGCAGTATAAGTAAAAGTTAAATGAATGAACATGGGGAAATTTTAAGATGGGTGACCTAGTGGGAAGTGTACCGCTTATTAGTTTTCTTTGGAAATTTAGTAGGAGGTGTTATAAGCCCAATGTTCAGATAGCCAATCCATTCCCAAAATCACATCAAACTAATAGAAAGGTAACTCAATCAAATCTATAGGAAACAAACTTTCTTGGATTACTAAAGGACACTACCTATGTACCCTATTCACATTCACACTCTATCCTATAGGATTACTGACTTGTATGTCTATGTTCACCTGCTTAGATTTTAACCCTCTATTATGTGCTTATGTGGTGTATACATATGAATGTGTAGATTTTGGATCTTTTAATGCCAAAATTAGACAATGAAATAAGTAAAACATTCTATTAATACATTTAGGGCTATTACCTCCTCTCTAGCCTTAACAACATATTGCCTTACTAATGCACGAGCTTTTTAATCCTGCACCCTGACTGGTACTGAGCTAATTTCCTCTACCATTCCTCTATCCTCTACTTTGAGATACTACTATAGACACCTAAATATGAGCACCCTCTAGCTATCTCTAAGGACACTCTCTCTAATAAAGGTCTTTGGAACTATAAGTAAAACATTCTCCCTTTTTGCTCAACCAGTACTACCCCCAGTGTCTCTTGTTACAAGTGTTACAAGTCGGGGGTCCATTCTTATTACCTGCGGGTCCAGAAGCACTAATAGCTCATAGAGGTGGTTAAGATCTGATTGTAGAAGCCTGCTAAGATCTCTAAAGCTATGCCTATCTCTATGCCTAATGCATTGACTGAGAGTAAGATGGTGCTTCTTTTCTTCTTTTATTACCACTTGAAGTTGCACTAGAGTACCTCATCATAAATAGTCTCTTTCTTTGAAAGAAGTTTCTCTTTCATATACCATCTCTTCCATATCATATGTCGATGCCACTAGTATAGAAAAATCTATTACCCTTGGGTTAGCTATCTGTATTCTCAACTCTACATTTAGACATTTCAAAAATCTCTTACATTTCTCCTCTTCATTAAAAATGAACTATTCATCAAATTTGATTAGCCTAGTAAAATCTTTCTCATATTCTGACACTATCCTTCTACCCTGTCTTAACTCCAGGAACTCCTACCTCTTTATATCCTTTTAAGAATCTAGAATATACCTCTTTCTTAACTCTGTCAAGAAGAACTACTAGGTGAGATCTATCACTGTCTTCCTTTTCTTGATAGTATCCCACCAATAGAATGCTTCTACCTATTAGAGTGAACTTGTACACTTCAAACTATCTTCTTCTAAACATTAACTATTCTAAAATTCTGAAGGCTATCTCTAACTAGTATTCCACTCGTGCTGTATCATCCTCATTCATACCTAGAAAATCTATAGCCCTTATTTTTTTAATCCTCTTTAATGGTGTCTTTTGTAAAGGAGCTGGTGATGGTGGAGGTATTAGAGCTAGTGGAGGAGGTAGAGCAGCAGCAGTAGAAGTATGTCTGAGCAAATCCACTATATGCTGTAACAGCACTGGGGATTCTTGTGTCTATAGCTATGCTTGTTACTATGGCTACTATGTAGCATCATGGGTTCTAGTATGCCTACACTACCAGCTCTCACCTGTATAGTTGTAGAGGCAAAACTAGCCACTTCCTCTCTCTAGTCTTTGGGTACTTGATCACTCATTGTGCTCAACAACAAAAAGAATAAAACTTATCAGCCTCATAGTAGTGTAGCAGTTTAGAGAAAACAACCCTAGACATTAGCACTTATGTAAGACACCTAAGAATATATAACCTATGTTATGGTACCACTTAATGTGACACCCCTATTGAATTCCTAAAGAAACCCAACAGGTGACGCACTTCCCGCCAGGTTACCCCTCTTGGAATTGCTCTAAGGGTAAACTCTTTAACACTTATGGATTGCTCTAGAACTTTATTAGGTTTTATTTAGAATCTCAGTCTAACTATTAAACATGTTCACATATGGTCTTACAAACTTAGAAAGCCTATCTACAAACACTGTACAAGTTACAAAAAATTGTGCAGTACAACAGCTGCCTAGGTGACAAACCAAAATTTTTTCACTCGTTAAAAGCACTTTTATGGACAATAATTCCATTCAACCTCCATCTAAACCCTTTTAGTCCCCTAGTCAACTTTAGTACACATCAATCATATATCAAAAGCACACATAGGGCCTTAGCCCACAGTTATCAAAATAACAAGTAAACCAGACAAACAAAGCATCTATTTATATACATCACATCCAAGTTTTATATATAGAGACATAGCATCTCCTAAGCATCCTAAACCCATACCTACAGTGTATTACATGAGTGCTATCTATAGGACAAAAAGGGAAAAACTCTATATACTTTTCAAGAATTGTACTGCTACATAGGATGACCTTCAAGGCTAAACTACTTGACTTTGTAACCTACACAACAAAATACTAGTAAGCCAAGTATGAAACTTAGTGGTGAACTTTGAACTTTAAACATTCAAAACATGTTACATGTATTAGCTCACATGCAATAATAATATAGTAGTTAAGATACACTGTGTGGGTGATATAACAAATAAATCATGCCATTTAGGTGATATGCCATTTTACATAATAATCACCAAAATGCTACTGCAATAAGTTTAATTAAATTATTCATGCAATAACCTCCTATTATTCATAGTCTAGATATTAAGTCCATTTAATTTATTAGACCCGACTAGATAGACTAAAAGGAACTAAAAGTTGTGCAGTGGCCCGTATTTTAGACCTCGACTGCAACACTAGCCTAGTGTGATAGTAGAGATCAGCTCAATTAAAACCTCCTAATACCTAACAAGAGATAGCAAGGATCAATCTGTAGACCTCCCAATATCTCAAACAAGTCAACCACCAAATCATATTATAGACAGCAGGAATCAGTCCGTAGACCTCCCAATATCCAAAAACCATAATGAACCATAGTGGATAGCAGGAATCAATCTGTAGACCTCTTAATATCCAAACAATCATCAACCTCATACACTTTTAAAGGATAGTAGGGATCAGGCCATAGACCTCCTAATATCCAAAAAATTGTAAAATTCATCTAATAGCTACTAATACCTAAGTTGACCGGTCAACCCATCCAATGGATGTCTAACTAATGGGCCATCTAACCTTATTTTATATTTATTTATTTACTATTCATCATATTATAATATTTAAGAATGAAAAATAGATAGTTATAAATTTTATTTGACAGTTAAAATTTGACCTGGACAGTTACAAGTCATATTTTATTGTACCGAACATTTACGGGTCAATTTTTTAGAATCATTTTAAGTCATTCTCATAGGCATAATTGCATTCATACTAAGGCTAGTCTATGCCATTATTTTAATCCAATAATGTCCATGTTAAATATTCATTTTATGTATAGGTCCCTAAATTAATTTTTTGAGACAGTTATAGGGCATCTTTTAATTTTGTGCAGGCAATTTTATGTCTAAATTAAGTCCTTTTCATGCCATTTTTTAGTGTCATTTGCACTAATTTCCATACACTTTCATACGCCTAAAGCTAAGCTCAAATACATAACTCAAATCATACTTTAAAGCACCACACACACAATGGCACATAAATTTTAATGCATGCATTCATAAGCCATTTATTTCACATATACACATATCTTTTTGCCACTTAGCGTGCAATCTCAAAAGTTAGTTCATGTAACTCAACACCACACACATACCTTACATAATTTAACCACCTAAATGGCAAGCACACATACTAAAAACTATTATATAAGCAACTTAAATTCCTCACCTATTATCTTTAAAGTCTTTCATACTATCTGTATAATTTGATGACCAACCCATATCAACATACATGTATAATTTTAATGACTACCAGTGTATCCATATAGAATGAGACTTGCAAATTAAATCATATTATAATTTCCACTTGGACCTCCTACCAATACAAATTTTTCTTTATTAACTTTACTCCTCACTTAGTCACTTTTACATATGAGCACACATGAGGGTTATGGATCTAAGGGTAGCTTACATGCAGATTTTTATTAATTAACTACATAATAACATGTCGTTTTAGCAAATTTAAGGTTGTTCCTTCTACTCTACTTAAGCCACTATCTTATCAATTAGGTGAGCTATAAGTGGGAGATTTAGTGTTCTATCATTGTAAGTTAGAAATTATCGTATTGCTTCTTTCCTAACAATGTTAAGTTATAGAACCTCTATATTACTAATACTTCTTATTACAAAGGTTGATAACATCTTTTTTAGGTGTTCAAGCATTTTACATTCCATTATGCATTAAGTCACTTACTATACCATATTTATTTACAATTGATCTTATGTTTATCATGGTGAACTCTTATGCATTGATAATTCCTTATCTCATTTTTTTACAACTAGCTATGGAGTTTATTTTTATATTGTTATCCCACTTATCACACTAATTCACTTCTAGGTCCTTTCATTATATTACTACTTAAGTGGCCTATACTTAATAGATAAAGGTTTAGTGACTGGATTATGGGGATTTAAAAGGTGTGTAGTGTCCTATATTGTAGACCCTGACCATTGCACCAGCTTGTTTTGATAGCAAGGATCAGTTCGATGAACCTCCTAATACTAGATAAAGGATAAGCAGGGACAATCTATAGACCTCCCAATATCATAATAATAATCATCAATAAGTCTGTGGATAACAAAGATCAGTTCATGGACATCCCAATATCTAATGATCAATATCAAGCGATTCGGTGGATAGCAGGGAACAATCTAAAGACCTTTCAATATTTATAATTATATCAAGTGTGTAGCAAGGATCAGCTTATATGGACCTCTTAAACCCCAACATGAAAGGCCCAATACTATGACCTCGATAGCTACACTAGCAATTTACATAAGTATACTAGCAACTTCTAAAATCCCTAAAAGACTGGTCTACCTATCCAGTAAACTGTCTAACTCATATGGGTTTGTTACACTCATTCTTTAATTTTATTTAATGATAAAATTTGAAGTAAGATTTTTCACTCTACATATTTAGCTTACCATCTCAATTTCTCTTTTACTCAATCATATAAAATCTAGGATCACAAGAAATTTCTCATTATTATTCATTGGGTGTGATCATCATAATGATCATCACCGTGATTACCTCTTTATACCTTGTCTTTATTGAAAGCATTGTTTTATTATCACATAGTAAGTAGTCAACTAACAAGCATAACATACTCGTGCTAAATTTCATAGCATTTGTGATCTCATAATTCATCATTTCATTATGTATATTCAAATTGTAATATAACATAATCATTCTCAGTTTCATATCCCTTGTGTTTTCTAGCATGATTAAAACCCATGTTGACATTGACAATAATTTACTATCATAGTATAAGTTCTTTTTTATCTTGACCATAACTTCACTAGTGTGTTTTAAGGACATTCCCTAGATTTTCCTACCACCTAGTGCATAAGTGATTTATAATCATTTAAGCATTTAGTTTATTTCTTTCCTTTGTAAAATGCATTCATTTATCCTATGCATTCGTTACAACCAATTAGACATGATGCTTAGCTATGCAACTAGGTACTCGTACCTAAAGACTTGCACATATGTAGCTTCATACCTAAAAGTGCATTTTCCATTTTCAATGGACCTATAGAAACTCCCAAGAGTAAACTATTTGCCCTCCAATCATGGCCTCACTACTATCATCATGCACAATAATTAACAACCTCATGCCATTTATAAGTATACATATTTTGTAATTCAACTTTTATTCAAACAAAGGCTTAGCCTATCCATTTCTTAGTACAAGTCATATGATTTCATTATTCAGATATAGTTAGACCAATTCTAATAATTCATGCACATAAGGAATGGAAACACAACTTTATTGCAATAGCACATTTTTTCACTATGTCCAAGCACCATTACACCTTAATCCTAAGCTAAGCACACACAAACCCAAACTAACCATTACAACACATGCATGTGTATTTCCTTATGACAACCATAACTGTGGGCATTTGCACATCTGGCTCACATGCTTCACTACACAACAAGCAAAAGCTTGAACACTTACCCATATAACACATGCACCATCCCATAAAAACACAAGCTTGAGCATTCACACATGTAGCACATATAATTTAATAATTTAGCACATTAAAATATATGTTTCATGGAGTATACACATACCCATTCATACACGATTTCCATTTTTCAAGCCCATTTCCACTTCTGATGTGCCTTCTTTTCCCACACCACCTTTTTTTTGTTCTTTAAGTTCTATAAATTTGCAAATAGTGCTAGTACTGATCATTTGTCTAAATTTTTGGTCAAAAAAAATGAAAATAAAATTTCTTCTATAAAGTTATCCTCCTATGTGTTAACATTAATGGGAATTTTTTTGTATTATTCTAATCTCTATACAAAAAGTTATGGCCTAATTACCCTCTACTATTCTAAAAAAAAAAATAAGTCGATTCAAGAATTCAAAACTCAAATTGCATAACATTTTTTAGCATATTAAGGTCAAAATTGACTTAAGTCCTCTAAAGAAAACTTTTAGCCCTATAAGTCTAGTTTTATTAAGTTCAAGTTTTAATCAATTCTGATGTCTATTGCTAGAAATGTAGTTTTATTTTTTTCACCCTGCTACAATCTATTCTACGATTTGCTATGGAATTTTTAGCAGTTTTAACCTTTTTTTCCTTCTTCTTCTGTAAGGACTCACCAAAGCTAGGAAGAGAGTCACTCATTGTTGTGCTGCCACATTATCCATTAATATACATAGCAACTTGCAGTGCCATTGCCACCTATCGTGCCACTGCATGCTGCTCTACCTCTATTTTTTTTCAACTTCTTCTTTTTTTTTCTTTTTCTTCCTGCCCTTAATGGCCTCTCATCGAAGCCTTCGCACTGTAGTTGCAGTGCCTCTGTCGAGCACTCACAGTGCTAGGCTGCCTCTCCTCCTCCTCTTTCTTTTCTTCTTTTCTTTTTTTCCTTCCTTTCTTTCCTTTTTCTTTGCTATCCCATTTTCTTATCTTCTTTTTCATATTCCTTTCTCTTTTTTTTCATTTTATTTCTTTAATCTCTATATGTACCACCTCACTTCTATGGTGGCAAATTTCCACTTTACTCTTTTTGTCTTTATTTTAATTCGTGATTTATTTTATTTAATTTTATCCTTAATTCTTCTGTCCTTTCCATTCTCTATCAATTCCTATTCTATTTATTTATTTCTATTTTGTTTAGCTATTTTATTTTATTTCTTTATTTCTTATTATTTTTTTCCAAACCTTTGCATTTCTAAGCTTTAATTATCTTAGAATCCTCTGAACCTTGAATATTTTAAATTCTCCTTAAACCTCGAGCATCTACCACATATATATTTTTTTCTTACATTTTGAAATTCTCGGACCTCAAAAATAGTTAATCACATTACTTCAATTCTCCTCCTCCAACTCCACTAATTCTCTAATTTAATTATATATTTTCTTAAGTAATGAAGGGCCCAAATCTCAGTTAAATTAATTAATTAATTTTTTTCTTCCTAGCTCCTAGTGTCTACTCTTATGATACTAAGGTATTTTTGTGTGTCACAGTTATTCCCCTCTTAAGAAATTTTATTTGTGAAATTTTTTGGATTTGCATCATGACTTTACCTTGGTCTTTAGCCAACTCACATTTCCCTAGGCTTAACATATCCCCTACTCTGTATTTGATTATACCACTTTCTTATCCTTCATACTTCCCCTCTTAAGGACTAAGTAGGGATTCACTTTCTTTTTCTACCTTAGATGTCTATCACTTCCTTATGACTTCCCTTGATTCACCTTTAGTGGTTTAAAACCATTCCTCTAGTTAAAGTTCTCTGGAAACATCATAATATAGAGGAAGCTACTTAGGAACTTAAGGAGCAAATGAAAAGTCAATATCCACATCTCTTTCCTCTAAGTAATTTTGAGGATAAAATTTCTTAAAAGGGGAGGAATTGTAATGCTCATAAGTTAAGGCTCTGTGAATAATACTTCTAAGGCTCGAAAAGTGTGCCTAAA
>CANXYI011513462.1:0-12037 GCA_948208565.1 Hura crepitans
TTGTATAAACAAGGCAAAGCTTAAATAACCATTACACAATTTAGCACCTATAGGTCCATGCAGACTACAACCTTTGTCATAGGGAGTTCGTACAAATTACTTGACAATTCCTCACATATCAATGTATACTTTCGTATTTGATATCATCATACTAGTATAATGGCAAAAAGATTAATTAGTGTATAACAAAATGCTTAAAATATAAGATCATGCCTACTAAATATAAGTCCATGTGGACCAAGTCGTCATGTTCACATAAAAAATATAAGTCTGTGCAAACCTTTTCATGCTCGTAATTAAGAAAACTAGGTCCGTGCAGACCTTATCATGCTTACAATCAGATTAGGTTAATGCTAGTTAACATAATAGAATAAACTCAATGTGACAATGATGATTAATACCTTATGACACTTTTTAGCACAATGGCCTGCTCTTTATGATTTAAAGTGGGAACAATAAAGTATCACCTCACTTACAAATCAATCTTTAGATATCATAGGCCTATAAAAGCAATAACAAATAGATCATAGACCTTATACATTACCTGAATAAGGGTTCACTTCAAGCTGTGGCAAAAGTGTGTGAAGGATTTAGGAGGAAAATAGCGATTATTTGATGGATGGATGCGTGATTATTTTTTGGATACTACATTTTAATGTGTGTATTCAAAAGAGTATTTTTCAGCCTCCTTTTCTCTCTTTGGTTCAATGAGAAGTATTTATATTCTTAAGTTTTTAGGTTTCTTTTTTATCTAGAAAGGAGTCCTAACCCTAATAGGATTTTGAATCCTGAACTGGATAGGAGGAATTCTACTTCTAAAATAGCTTCTTCCATCGACAAGTCCATACGAAGTTGTTTATACTAGTTTACATAGACTAAGCTTCAGTACACTGGTCCATAAGTTTTGTGGGCCGAGTTTTTGCCTTGGTTTTTGTACTTAGTCTATGTGGACATTGTCTAGTAGGTCTGTATAGACCTATTTCTTAATGTTCTGTGGCATGTATGAGAGTTTATCTTTGGCTATCATCATTGGTTGAAAGTGAGGCATTTATAGTTGCCCTCACTTTGGTATATGTTGTGTAACAATAGTGCATATCAAAGTATCTGAGTCAATAATACTAACCTACTTGCTTCTTCTATTTAGACCAAGTATGGGCTTTGGATTGACTTATGAGGTTGAACCTAAAATAGTGGATTGGCTTACAAGGCCGAACCTAAAATAGTGGATTAGCTTACGAGGCTAAACCCAAGCAATGGATTGGCTTACAAGGCTAAACCTGAAATAATGGATTGAACTCTATGCTGATCTACAGTGGTGGATTGGCTTACAAGGCTAAACCTAAAATAGTGGATTGAACTCTGGGTTGATTTGGAGTGGTGGTTTGGCTTATGAGGTTAAACCTAAAATAGTGGATTAAACTCAAGGTTGATCTCAAAATAGCAAATTAAACTCTAGGTTGATTTGGAGTGGTGGATTGGATTATGAGGTTGAACCCAAAATAGTGGATTGAACTTTAGGTTGATCCAAACTAGTAGATTGGCTTAAGAGGTTAAACCCAAAATAGTGGATTGAACTCTGGGTTAATCTGGAGTGGTGGATTAGCTTATGAGGCTGAACGCAAAATAGTGGATTGAACTCTGAGTTGATCTCAAAAAAGCAAATTGAATTTTAGGGTGATATAGAGTGGTGGATTAGACTCTGAGTTGATACTGTAAAAATGAATAAAATGCCAGTTTAATTATGAAAATGTTATAGCATGAGTTTGGCTTTTGGGAGGTGCTTTGTTAACTTTTGAGAAACCAGGTGGTCATAAGTCTATGCAGATGTAGTTGACCAATGTCCGTGTGGATAAAGTGGAGGGGAACCCATGCAGATAAAGTGGAAGAAAGTCCGCACGAACTTTATTTAAATGGTGTCTATGCAGACTTAAGACATGGAAGTCCACGCGGACCTAATGTGACAGAGTCATAACTATTCATTTTCCCCATCTTTTCTCATTTGCATTCTTTTTAGTTTTTCTTCTCCATTGTTTTTCTTAACCAGAAAACTCTTTCTAATGGCTTATCACATTGCTAGTAGTCCCATTCATTATCTTTCAGTGAGAGTGAAGGGACTCTGACGGTCTTCCTCATCCTGACGAGTATAAGGACCTATTCTTCTCCTTCTCCTCTAATGGAAGACATTTCCATGCTAACTCCGGTTGATTTTATACCTTCTGCTATCATCAACTATCCTTAAAATGTGGCTCCAATGAATGGAGTTGCATTTAGTGACCTAATCCCACTTTTGGCGGATTTAATGCATCATACGTGTTTAGAGGTTTATCCTCAGGTGTGTTTTCTTTCAATTATGTGCCTCATTGCAGTTCTAATTGGATTTTCCTCCATTTATTGCAATGTGAAACTTTTTTTGGTTTAATAGGTTCATGCAGACCTAGTTTGCTAGAGCATAATAGGTCCATGTAGACCTTATCTTCAGTTGTTCTTTATAGTGTACTAGTATGTGTTATGTGGTTTTTCTGTATTTGCTAGTTTAGGAAGTCCATGTGGACTTTGTGGTTGCTTGCGAATGTGGTCCATGTAGACTTATGCCTATTTGTGAATGTGGTCCATGTGGACTTATGCCTACTTATGAATGTTATCCATGTGGACTTATGCCTACTTGTGAATATGGTTCTTGTGAACTTCTGCTTCTTTGTAAATGTGGTCTGTGCAAACTTATGGTGGTTCTTTTGTGGTCCGCGTGGACTTATTTTCAAAATGTTAATCCATGTGGACTTATTGTTTCTATTTCTTTTTCTTTTATAAACATGTCTCAAGTATAGGGGTACTCTTTATAGACCACAGTAGTGGTATAGGGTTTGGGCTATCAGATTGCAAACATTTTTGGACTATCTTATTGGTGGAGACTTCTATCAAGATCTGTAAGCTTTAATGGCATTGCAGGATAGGTGGATGGACACCACACATACCTTTCATCTACCCTTCAAAGAGATTACCATAACTCCCTTCGATTGGGATTTTATCACCAAGGTGCCATACACAGGCTGTGCTATTGCGTTCAATGCTTGTTATTGCCATCCTTCACTGAGGCTATAATAGGTGATAGAATTGCTAAGTTTCATCCCTTAAGATTATGTTGGAAGCATTTGATGTACTAATTTACATGAGAAGTGGGTGGATGAGGCCCCTTCAAGCTAGCTAGAGAATGATTAATACACCTGTTGTTTCATCCTCTACGTATTGGGTACCACCCTTTTCACCAATCCAAATGGTATAGTGAGCTGATGCTTTCTCCCTATCTTAGAGGAAGTTGATAAAATTGGTGGCTAGAACTAGTACTGCTTATCACTTGGATGGATGCTTTGAAGCTTGGATATGGCTATTCGAACTAGGGAGAGCCATCAGTTTGTTCAAGGCTTCATGTCAGGCATACTAATAAATGACTCACCCTGATCTGTTTATATTTTCTTCGAAGCCTTTTTGTGATTTTGTTATTTTAGGTGTGGATGCATGAGCTTCACTTGTTAGCACATCCTTGTGAACTAGATGTGCCTCATCGATATTTGGTGATAGATAGGTTGGTTCGACCATCTTCAGGTCTTTGGAATGTGTTTTCATTGATGCAACATCATCACAACCTCAGCTCTAGGATTTAGACTGATGTAAGTATCTCGTACACATGAAAGGAAAATTCAGTGTTAGCCATTTAATCACATACAATTGATACTTACCTATGTAGGTTGACTTGGTTTGGTGGGTTTTTCCTATTGAGGAATTGCTAACTTTCTTGCACTCTATTAGAAAGTTATCCTCCCACCATATTTTGCTGACCACTCTAGAGGCATACTCCTAGTTCTTGGGGGAGAGGATCATGAACTGGCATATAGAGCTTAATGCACACCTTGTTCCTCATAATCCTCCACACTCAATGTTGTTTGGGAGGTATATAGATGACTTAGAGTTTGTGTAGAGTATGATTATAGGGATTCTCATGGTCACGTTAGTAGAGGGTACTACAGAGAGCTATAATTCTTAGGCCTCTAACCATTTGCTTTCTCGAGTTTCTTATATGTCGGGACCTCTTTTATCTCAGGTGGGTTTCTTAACTTTCAATTAATTTTTGAAGCATTTCTTGACTTGTGTGTTTTATTTTAGCCTATTGCTGTTCTTAGGGCTGGCTCATCTTCATCACAAAAATGGCTGAGAACTGCCCCTGGTTCTCAATTCTCACTTTATCTAGCACAGATTAGAGTTCTAGGTCCGTCTACTGGTCAGAACTCATTGCTTGGTGAGGTTATCAATGCCTTGGTTGACATCCCTGAGCATAGCTTTATGTGTTATAGTATTGATTAGGATCTATCTTCTGCCCATCTTCATATAGAGGAGAACTGGCGGGTTCCTTTCAAGCTAGAAAATACTATATTGGTAAGGTTTTTTGCTAGCCATTTATATTGTTTGGATTTTGACATGTCACTTATGCTTTATGCTTCATTCTTTTGATCAGGTGAAGAGAGATCCTATAGAGAGGACTCCTCGAGTGATGGAAGCTTTTTGAAGAGCTATGATTGATGAAACCCGAGTCCTTACAGTGAGCAATTTTCTTGTCATGGTTAATTTCATGCAATTATGTATGTCATGTATGTTATGCATTGATCCTTCACTCTTTTACAGGGTAAACTGTCAAGGAAGGTTGCTACCCTCTGTGAGGCACAAAGGAATGTGACAGCCTTTAAGGTAGTTGAGAAGCTGGTGATCTCCTCTGATGATGAAGACATGGAGCAAGAAAATGATGTTCTATTTTTTTTCATTTTTGAATTGGAATTGTTTTGCCTTTTTGTTCCATTTTTGTATATACAGAACTTTTAAACTTCTAATCTTGTGTACATACAATTTCAATTTTGTTTTGAAGTACATTTGCCCCTTGAGTATGTTTATCCATGAAAGGGTACATGAATGGGTTTTTAGCAATTGCAAGTCTGTACTAATCGCAGGTCTTTTATAGGTTTGAGATGATCTAGTCTATACGGACTTGAAATGTAATAGTCCATGTGGACTAAATATGATTTTAGTCTAGACGGACTTAGGATGATTTAGTACGGGTAGACTTAGGATAAATTAGTCTAGGTAGACTTTGACCATACTAGGTTGTAGACCAGCGTTAGACAATGCCATGGACATACTTCTTTGGTCTGTGTAGACTATGACATCATTTTCATACAATACAATGTCTATGCAGACCTCCTCACATGTTTGGATTCCCATTCCTAGTTAGGAAAAGAATGATGGAGTTTTGGCTTATAAATACCCTAATCCTTACCTCTCATGTCAAGCTCCTATTATGCCTTCTTTCAATTAGGATTTGTCCAAGATTTTGGAACCGAAGGCTTCTTAGACTTCCTCTATTCTTGCTCGGCTTTCTTCCTTTAGTTTATTAAGGAATGTTTTTATTAACCCCAATTTTTTGAATGCCATGGTGTGATATTAGGACCCTATTTTTCATGTGCTTATCTTCGATCATCAAGAGATTACCTTAACTTTAAAAGAGTTTTGTTACTATTTTAGACTACAAAATTACTTCAGATGCCCCTTTAGCCCTACCTTCTTTTGAGGATTGTTATCCCATGGACATTATTCTTACTTTAGGCTTTTCTCCTATTGTGGCTCAAAAGAAAGTAACGGATGTGGGTTTGATTTCCTTGTGACCAATTTTAGACCATGCCTATCAGTTTCATATTAGCTTAGTGGAATGGGTGAAATGCATTTTGTTGTGCATCCTTGGTAATTGACTTGTGGTTACTTCTAAGGATGAGTCTTATGATTTTAAGACTCTTTAACTTCTGACTGAAACATGATCTGGCTATAACCTTTATAGTGTTTTCTTGGCTGAAACAATTTGAGGTTTGGATGCTCTAAAGAAAGGGGATATTGACTTTGTAACTGGGAGTCCACTCCTCTTACGGGTATGTGTAAAGAGCCCGTCATGGGTTTTCTACCTAACTTTATTTTCTTATCACCCTAATTTTTGCCTAGTACGCTTGTGAAGGTTTTCGCACTAGCGGGTTTGCCTAATTTTTGCTTAGGTGGTCCTTTACAGATTTTCCAACATAACGGCCCTTTTTTTGGATAGATTTGTTTACAGGAGAAATTAGGGTTGCTTATTCTTGCACCTAAAAGACTTTGGGTGAAATATGCCCTGCGTCACCATTATGAGAGGAGGCTCATAACGAGTTGTGATTCACATCACCAGTAGGCCCTATGGCTTGACACTGTTATAGCGATATGATAGAGATGTCCTTGGTAGAGGATCACCTATGTTTCTCTCTTCTATCATGTCAATTGTGTTCCCTTGATTGGGGGTACGGCATGCTACTTTCTACATCCTTTTACGAATCTTAAGGCAATTCAGTCTAGTGCAGTAGATACCTCCTGAGCCTATGGGATTTCAAGGTGGTCTTTTGCCACTTCTTGCTCTCCTTCCCAGAATTGTGGTAGTAACATGCCATCCTGAGTGACGTGCCTCATTATACAACTAATGGTGTTAGTATTGATGAATATTATAAAAAAATGGATTCTAAATGAAGTTAAAGACAATAGACCACTAGTGTTGAAAAAAATTGAAGACTATACTTTTCATTTTGAAAAGAGACAATATATGTAGAATTTGATTACTTGTATGACTTTTATCCTAATGAAAATTGACATATCAATGATCATGATGAAAGCATTCTAGTTATTAAGTGCATTTGAAACTAACCTGATTACTCTTGGCAAATGTATTAATTTCCCATTAATGATACTGTCATTACCAATCAGCCTTGAAAAAAAAAGTTTTTTTGATGGGACATTTTCTCTCAAATCCCCTAACTTTTGCATGAAGTGCCCTATTGGGTTTTCACCTCATCGGGGAGTCCTAATTTTTGCCTAAATTGCCTTATTTAGGTTTTTAACTTAGTACACTTTTTTTTAATAGAAATACTTTTTCAATCGGTCCATATTAATAGGCTTCAAGAATTCATTGCCTTTAAGATATGAGATCTTAATACCTCTATCCTTGAGTACGTTCTTAACCAAATATGGACCTTCCTAATTGGGTTTGAATTTTCCCCTAGGATATGATAATAAAGATCTAATTTATTAGAGTACCAAGTTGCCTTCTCGTATAGATCTACGCTTGACTTTCTTAGTGTAAGCTCTAGCAATTCTCTTCTGATACAATTGCATATGATAGAGAGCTTAAGTCATCTTTTGTCAATCAATGCCAACTGCTCATATCTACTTGTAGTCCATTCTACTTCAGGTATATTTGCTTCTAACACCACTATCAATGAAGGTATTTCAATCTCTATTGGTAGTACTACTTTTATGCCTTATACCAGTGAGTAAGGTGTAACTTGGGTAGATGCTCTAATAGTCATCCTATATCTTTACAGTGAAAGGGGTAGCATATTTGCCTAATATTTATAGGCAACAGTTAACTTTTGTAGAATTTTCTTAATGTTTTTATTGGCTGCCTCTATTGCACCGTTAGTCTAAGGTTGATATAGAGAATACTTGTGATGTCATGTGACACCCCCTACTAGATCCCGTAAGGGACCCCATAGGTGATGCACACACTCTTAGGTCCCTAGTACCATTCCTATCACTTCCATTACATATATTAGCAAAAATTACTTTATTTCCAAATTCACTCTCCATATATTTTATATCTTATCAAGGAATAGTCAAACAAAAATAACATATTTAGATAATTATGAGTCATTTTCAAAAACTTAGAAATTTTTGCAGCATAACGGTTGTTTGAGTTCTATCCCAAAATTTTCAAAAGCCTATTTAACACTTCTATAAACATTTCACAACTCTTGGACCAATCTAGCCCCGTATTCTCATCCTAACAAAAACTTAAACACACATTAAACTCAGGCCTTAGGCCACAGATAAAAGCATGCATATGTAGAGCCTCAGGTTCACATCAACATCATAACTAGACATACATTCACAGAAAGAGCACATAGAATTACTTTAATTACATCAGCAAGTTATGTTTACTTAAATACATTACATATCCATAGCTTAAATACATGTTCCTACCCAATTCCTACCTAGGTATATGGATATCAAAACTATACAATAATGACTTTAAAATCCTTCACTGGTATCCTCTGAACCACTATCATCATGCTTCACGAGGCAAGTTCCCGCTGTTAGTACCTGCGTATAAAAATAGGTATGCTGAGTATATGAGATACTTAGTGATGAATGTAAAGTATTTAAATCATGGTATTATATCATTTACATACCGGTGCAGTTTAAGAAATGATTTTACTTCTTTATATGATTTAATTATTCACTAAGGTGCTAAATTACTGAAATATTCCTAAGGTATTTATAAGGTCTGAAATAGCATTTTTGACTTAGATAAATTATTTAGAGTAAGTATTATTACTTTTAGCATACATACTTTACAAGAATTACTTTATTGATAACATATGTGAAAAATGACTAAAATATCGCTTTATCTATATTTCACTAATTTCTTAGAAAAAGTCATTATGTTATGCTTAATTTTATCTTCCATAATTATTCTGCTTATAACTTAATTTACTTCACTGGCCCAATTAGGAAGACGACACTTAAAGACATAGGATCTAAAGGGAAAATAAACTGGTGTAATAGTCCCCATTCTAAACCTACACCATTGCATCGGCATGTGTGCCATAATGGAGATCAGCTGCAGCCTCTCCAGACATAAGTAAGTAGTATACGTGTGACATAATAGAGATTAGCCTGTAGGTTGCCCAAGCCAAAAATAATTATAATTAATAACTGGCTGACATAATATAGATTAGTCCATAAACCTCTGCAGCCACTAATAAAAAATTACAACCTGAATATCAAACAACTAGCAGCTACAAAACACTAAATTGATCTGTCAACCCATTAGTAGGTGTCTAACTAATGGACTAAGTAGCTTAATTTAAGTTCATTTGTTAACAAAAAATATTCTTAGAATATTTATGTTTCAAAAATACACAATCAAAATTTTTATCTCATACTTTATTTTTTTGCCAGATTAGTGTAGCCACATTTTGGCTCTATCGGGTAAAATTACATAATAATATTTAAGTCTACTATTACCAAAATTCAAGGTGTCATATATTATGATTTATCATGGCATTAATACTTCAAAATTAATACTTTCTCTCCAGTGACAATTTTGGTTCAGATACTGGTGAATTGGATAGTTATAGGTCATTTCGACCACTTTTCAAGTCAATTTCTAGGACTATTTTAAGTCTAAATTTAACACAGTTTTCAATGTCTTTTTAAGCACATTTCTAGGTAAAAAGTGAAACATAACTAGGCTAATTCCTAGTCCAACTACTAGGTACAATAGCCAAACATGCAAAGGTCTCAAATCTAGCCACTTAAGGCACAAGCAAAAGTGTATTTACATATCACACTTCAAGCCACTTTTTAAGTCATTATTCCAAGCCATTACAAGACATTCTAGTTCCATTCTTATTAATAATTTAAGGGTACCTTCTTAAGGTATATATTTTAAATGATATGAGGCCATATACATTATTCAAATTAAAGCTATTACAACCTAATCATCATAGCCATCACTATTCACATGTCTAGCATTTGAATAAGCTTAATTACATGCCGATTAGTCCTTAATATGCTCTTAAGTAACAAGGAAAATGTCACACCATTTCAATACTTTACCACGTGATAGAAATGTTCATCCATACATACATGCCATAAACACTATTATACTCACACCCATTTTCAAGCCAATTCTCGTAAGTTATCAACCATCGCACACAAAAATCCACTAAAAGCAACTCTCAAGTACAAATATGGATGTCATATTTCTTAATGGTTTCTAACCCTAATTACCATAATCATAATTCTAACATACCAAGAAATTTTGAATTCACATTCTAGGCTTTTTATAACCAAGCCAAGCACTCATATCCATCAAAATCAGTACGAAAATAAGGCTACATTCTCAAGTTCTTTCAATTATGTCTCCCTAATTGACCGAGTTCTCATTTAACAATCCCTAACATTAAAGAAATTACTCATAAACTCAAATTTCTAACCACCCCAATCTAAGAGTCATCAGCCTAGGCCCCATAAAATATGAAGAAAAGGCTTGAAGTTCACTTACTTTTGAAAGAATTCCTTGAAATCTTTAAGTACCCCAAGCTATCCAACCACTACGGTAAGCTTCTCCTCCCTTTGTAGGCTTCAAGCTACCCTTGAATGGTCACTAACACCTCACACACATAGTTACACAAGTCTTAAGCATGTCTTAGCATCAAATGGCAGCAAAAAATCCCTAAGCAAAGAGAAGAATTAGCTAAAACTCACCTGAAGGTCACTATTCTAGACTACTCTGAACTAGTTAGCATGTATGAATTTTATCTCCCAAACGAAAACTCTATTCTACTTGATTCTTATTCCTCATGGTGCCTAACACATAAGAGAAATTTTAGCAACTAGATTACTCAATTTGGTTGTTAGGGGAGCAAGTTATGGCCATTCTCTCCTCTGCCTAAAGTCGGCAACAGAAGAAGAAAAAAGAGGAAGGAGAAACTTTCATCCAAAGGAAATCCACTTGTCAAGGAATATTTGCCACTTAGAAACCTTGCATAGTAACTTAGCATGAAGTGGGAGCCTACCTTGATATGTCAAAAGTGGTCTTAGTAATCTCAAACTATCCTAGTTTTTTTGGCAAACTTTGAAAATTCATAGAAATTCATTCGGACCTTAGAAAATTTTGCCATTTATTTTAAAATTCATATTTAATCCCCTCTATCTATTCATAAATTTTCATGGCTAGATTCTAATGATAAGATAGTTTTTAGACTACCTTAATTTGCATGCGAACCTTAAAAATTTTGAGAATATACAAATAGCCTTCAATTTCAAAAATTCCTTCACTAGTGGACTCAGTGGAATTTTTGAGCTTTAGGGTCTAATATTTTTGGGTCAGTCTGGGCACATCCCTAGTTAGTCTTAGCCCAAAAATTTTTTATTACACGGATGCATTCCTTACTGCTTAAAATGAATAATTGGTTTTGCTAAATTTTTATATTTCAACTTTTTTATCAACTTAAAAGCCCCTTGAGGTCTCATGACCAGTGCCACTTCCTCAATCCATGTGCAAGTGACCTGGCAACCCTAACAAACTTCCCAGACCTTATGGCACTATTCGCAGAGCCTTAAATCATGGGCATTACATTTCTTCCCCTCTTAAATAAATTTTATCCTCAAAATTACCTTAAGCAAATAGCTACAGATATTAGGCTTTCATTAACTCTTCTGGCTCTCAAGTAGCCTCTTCTGTATTGTGATGCCTCTATAGCACTTTAACTAGTGGTATGGATTTATTCCGTAATTATTTCACCTCTCAAGTCAAAATCTGAATTGGTTCTTCTTTATAACTTAAATCAGGCTGCACCTTAATCTCTGACGTCAAAATCACATGTGAAACATTTGATCTATACCTTCTGAATATGGAAACATGAAATATGTTATGAATCTACTGTAACTTAGAGTGTAATGCTAGCCAATGTACCAGGGGTTCAACCCTCTTGGTGATCTCATATAGCCCGATAAACTTAGGACTCAGTTTCCCCTTTTTACCAAACCTCAAAATTTTCTTCTAAGGAGAAACCTTTGAGAATACCTTATCACCCACTACATATTCAATATCTTTTCCCTTCAAGTTAGCATATGCTTTTTGTCTATCAACTACTGCCTTTAGCCTTTCTCTAACTATCTTTACTTTCTCTTTAGCATTTAGAATCTATTCAACACCAATAATCTTTCTTTCCTTAACCTCACTCCAATACAAGGGAGTTCTACATTATCTTCCATATAATGCCTCATACAGTGCCATTCTTAAACTGGATTGGTAGCTATTATTATAAGTAAACTCTGCTAAGGATAAGTACTGATCCTAACTACCTTTAAACTCAATAGCACAGGCTTACAGCATATCTTCTAAAATGTGTATCAC